>PKRV01000238.1:738190-772082 GCA_003709505.1 Hyphantria cunea | reverse complement strand
ATATATATATTAGCGTCTTTTTTAGCTATACATACTGTGAGATTCGTAAATATAACAGATTTACATAATGATCCGATAACATCACCCTCTACATCCATATTCACATCAACCATCACATATTCATCGTATGTTGGTTTTTATTAGCCATTACCTAAGTGTTAAAACTCCCATATCACCTAAGATATAGATGTGCAAAACATACACAATAGATTCTACGTAATTTATTTATTTATTTTTATTTATTTATTAGATAGAAAAAAAAATTACAACATACAAATGTGACAATTGGCGGTCTTATCGCTCATGGCGATCTCTTACAGGCAACCTATAAATATGTATATTTTTAACCTAACTTTTTGAAATGAATCACTAATAGGTATTTCTGATCTCTACAGGTTAGTGCCGTGGCAATGCACGTCAGAGCTGATCCGCGGATTAGTCCCCGATGCATCGCCATTATCATCAGCGCATAGGACACCGACCACACCCGCTACTAAGGCGCCTCTGAGTAGCCCCAAGAGAGAGTCAGCGCCTATGACGTTGGTGCACCCCTCAAGACACGACAGACACGTTTGACATGACGTACAAAATTTATTGTACAATAGAAGTTACTTGGAAGACAAGAGGTTTAGTTGAAACAGCAAAGCTTCTTATGTTCTTCCAAAACGAAAAGCTGATTTGATTTATACACCGCGTCATTGACCGATACTAAGTACCCTTTTAAGCATTCATCAACACATCACAAAGGACAAAACAATGCCAGACTAAAAGTTCACTAATATCTGCCGGTGATTCACCACAAACTCAGTTTTTTCAACAATTTGGATAAGTGGTGTTGTTTTTTTTATTCAGTGGGTTTTGGGTTTGTTGCAAATAAATACAGTCCTTTAGTTGACAAACATTCCGTTTATTGTTTAGTTTCATACATGCTTCAAAATATAAAATAAAAGGTATCTGTCGAATAACAAAATAAGTCAGTATTCAGTTTTACAATCTTAAGAAAATTATTCATGACATTTAATTGTTTCTTTACAATTATTATGAATTCTGTAAAAGGGAAACGATTGACATATGGCGACAAGATATTACATACAATAATACAGTTTAATTTGATACATATTTAACATACCTTTTACATATTCTGGCTTAGTTTTGTTCAACAAAACTCTTGCTATACAATCAACGGATTGTTGTTCAATACTTTATATAAATAACAATTCAGGACATATTTACCCTTTCAATACTTCTTACGTTCTGACATGAGAAATATTCACAAAAACTTATCGTCTTTCAATAGACATTTAAAAAGAATACTTTCGAATATAGAATTATTAATTGGCTTTTAGTAAATCAATAAAGAGGATTATATCAAGGTTGGACTAGCGTCAATTTGATCAATTCTCAACAAGTGGTCACCACACCGACGCTTATTTTTTATAATTATTGAAAAGAAATTTGTTTGCCCAGCGTTTAGTGGTTATTTTTGTAATCTTCCAAATCTCTTATGTGTGATTTCTCTAAGGGATCGCATCAGAAACGAGGTGATCCGACAAAGAAGTTGAAGTGGCAGTGGGCTGGCCACATTTGCCGAAGAGCCGATAACCGTTGGTGTAAACGAGTTCATGAATGGAGACCGCGTCCCGGCCAACGTAGGGTAGGACGTCCACAGGCCAGGTGGAGTGATGATTTACGCAAGACGGCTGGCAGGAGCTGGATGCGAGAAGCCATGGATCAAACTAGGTGGCGTGTGATTGGAGAGGCCTATATTCAGCAGTAGACTGCGATAGGCTGATGATGATGATGATGATGATGTGTGATAATTCTTAATAGCGGTGCTTTTACTATCGGTCTTAATGCACTTTAACTGCGCGCATATTTTTAGTTAACGACTTTATTGCATGCAACCTCTCGTCATTCTTTGTATCCAAGAACAGCTTAAAGATAATAGTTTTAACTCAAGTTTGTATAAAATTACGTGAGCAATGTACAATACTAAGTAATGGTGAGACTTGACATTGAAATGTTTAATAATTCACGCACGCACGCGAAAATCAATTACAACTAAAATGCCTTTTATTGTGAATTTAATAAATAGACGAGGCCTTATTATGACTTAAAGTAGAAATGTTTGGGCATTTATATACAAAGGAAACGTATTTTGTATGTAAAATATGTTTAAATTTTGAATGTACAAATAGATAATTCTATATGATGGACGCCTCAAACAAGAATTGCTTAGCAGTAACGACACAAATATATGTTAAATTGATCTTACTAACTGGCATCGTTGTAACCCTCACCTAAATTTACATTTATAACTATTTATGGCGATTTTTAAATATCTGAACTTCTTTATTCTATCTAGCGTACATGGATACAATAGTCTCTAAAAGAATTATAGTATATACGCCCGTGGATACAATATAAGCCAAGACTATATTCTAGTAAGTACTTAACTATTAAATGGGATTGACCTTACTTTTAGTAATAACTATTATTAAACTTTTGTACGTACTTATTACACCTACGGTACTTAGTCAAACTAAGGTAATAATAAGATGATCAGAATGTGATTTATAAATAAGGATGTAACAATCTCTTACATTAAATGTAATTAAATGGTATCTTTTTAATTGATTTAATTTTAGTATGTACTGAAACATTGGTTTAAAACTATTCTTTTTCATTGGTAAATATAGACAAAAACAGTGATGGTTATTTTTATTATAATTGTAATATAATCCAACGGTAGCGCAATGATCCTGTATGTATACACTTTACTCACAATCTTATGCTATACACACCTGCGAGGACATTGTAGTCGCTCACAAACTGCAATCCTTCACAAATGCTCGTGCTGTGTTTACGCGCCTGCCAGGACTTGGCAGTCGCTCACAAACTACAATCCTACACAAACACTCACGCACGCTTCTTAAGTTTCCTTTGATCTGTGTTTGAAAACCGACACCGACTCGGGTCAGTCGGGGAGCCCGTTTACACACTTGTGTTTGTGTAGGGTTAAGAAGATACTAAGGGTAAATTAGAAGGGAGAAGGACTGGCATCAGACCTTCACAGGTCACACAGAAAGACTTAATATATATCTTAAAAGAAACTGCTATTGACAACTCGTAATTTATATTATTTAGACTTGTGCAAATACCGTGAAGAAAGTACCGTAAAATGATAAGATGACCAACGCGACGGGCCGTTACCTCTTCTATTTAAATAAATAAAATTGAAGTGATTGTTTGTAATTTCAAATTAACAGCTTTTTACTAAATGCATATGAAAATATATACAGTACTTACATTATTATTAAATTTTTCATCTGTCTGTTTGTTCCGACTAATCTCTGGAAAGCTCGGACTAATTTTAACTGGACTTTCATGGCATGGCTGATGATGTAAGGAGTAATATAGGCTATTTATTTTTTAGACTAGCTTAGCCCGCGGTGTTACCTAGGAATATTGTTGTAAAGGTAGTATAAAATAATGTTGTTTCATATATAAATAAGTACGGCAACAATAAAAACATAAAAATTCCCAAGATTTTGAATATATTTGCCTACTTTAGTTAACACACATTCTTTTTGCTAACACGTCGGTGGACATGTAAAGTATGTTCTTAGTAATCCTTTTGAAATATTTGCTGTAACAATGACGAAGTAATGGACATGGGTACATAGGCGTGTTTAAGTCTCTTATTTAAAAAGAAAATTCACAGAAAAACTTATAAATTACGAAAACACGTCACTTTGAATATTGGCTGAATGTGCATTTAAAGAAAAACCTTATAGTAAGAGAGAGAGGAAGAGAGTAAATTTGAACAAGATTTTATCACAAATTAGAGGTGTGTACCTACCTACAATGTGAGAGTTTTTTAAACAACAAACACCTCTGCTACATTATTTTAGTTTGATACCTTGCTAAGGTTGCTTAAGGTAAAGCAACCAAGGGTCCGGATGGCGTAAGAAAGCGGTTCCCGGATTCCTGCCGTCTCAGGCGCAGAGTGGCACACCGTGTGGTTTTAGTCGGTTCGATTCCGACACACCGCCCCGCCGCAAACCCCGGTGGGATGAAGGCCCTTGGGGGTTTCCACAGGTAAAAAAAAAAGAAAGGTAAAGCAACCAAATCAATAACAGGTATAACATAACCGTTTGTAACAAATATGTTTAAAGTTGAAAGAAATATATAACATCATAATCCGGCTAGACAAGCTAAAATTATATTAAAACTACGCATCGAACTTATTCGCTGCATTTATTAAATTTAGATCCTACATATGGTAGCAATTAAACGCAAAAACTTGAATTACGATTAAGTTGCTAACCATGATTACGAAAATAGTTTTGATGTATGCTTGTAACATAACACCCTTAGAGCAATTTTATAGCAATTCCCATAAACATCAAAGATCGTAAGTTATTTTATAATTCTTACCTAGCTTTATTACCCCCTTTCTCAAAGTATTTGACTTTTGCTAATTTCTCCACACATATTACAGTGCATCGAAGGAAAACCGCACTTAACTAAAACACTACAAATTGCAGTATTATAGTTTGCAGTCTGCAATGCCAAGTCGTGGTGATGTTGATTGTAAACAGTAATTGTGATCATTGTAGATAACTTTCTTTTGTTTATCGACCATATAATTAAAAAACTTATCAAAAACCCACTTAAAACAAAGAAGAATATACTGGTGAAATAATTTAGTCGTAGTGAGTAAATTTTACGTTTCTTTATTAATATCAATTAGATCATCACAAGCATAGTTTTGTTTTTTTTTTTGTTAAAAGACATCTCCCGCATTAGGAATATACATTCCTGTGTCGCGGGGATCTTTACAAACATACATGAAACGGAAACAAAGTACACCCAGACTTAGAACAACAATTTATGGATCACACGAAAGGTTGTCCCATGCAGGATTTGAACCCACAACACTTGGCGCAGTAGGAAGTGGCGTGGCGACCACTGAAACCACTAGGCCAACCGTGTAGTCAAAATATAGTTTATTTAATTATTTAAGTCAATATAACAGTTTCTATCAATAATATATCTAAAGTATGAAAAATTAAATTTGACAGCACTATACTCGAGGCCATAACTTTCAAACAACAAATTCCTAAGATGCTCGGAATTATTAATACCTACCGTTATTCAACTTTTATTTGTATACAAGCTGTTGTTGTATTAGAGTTAATCTGACCTCGATCACGAACAAATTATAAACAACGCAACGGCATCGTAAAACTCACAGGTCGCACGCTTGATGTAGCAATGTACGTTTATACTTACTTAATAACTGTATACATTACAATAACCTTACAATAATAATATTTCTGACAGCTGACACAATACCATCTAATCCCAAACTAAGCAGAACTTATACTATGGGTGCTAGACAACTGATATACTCGTAAATACATACGTACTTTTTTTGTAAACGTATACTTAGAAAACACCCAATCTCCAAAACAAATATTTGCTGACCATACAAATATTTTTGTTTTTTATTGACTGCCTCGGTGGCGCAGTGGTCGCATACGCGACTGCTATCCATGAGGTTTCGGGTCCAAATCCTGGGTCGAACCAAATGTTTGTATGATCTGCAAATATTTGTTTCGGAGTTTGGGTGTTTTCTATGCATAATATGTATGAATTTACAAAAAAAAATGTATTTATGTATTCATATCAGTTGTCTATTACCCATAATACAAGCTCTGCTTAGTTAGGGATTAGATGGCGTTGTGTGTTAGATGTCCGAAATATTTATTTAAGATTTATTTATTTAACATTTGGCTCGACTCAGGAATCGAACTCAAGACCACACAGCAGTCGAGAACGCTGTCATTGCGCCACCGAGGCAACCAATAACGAGATATTAACGTTACAGTACGTCGTTTTCTTGGACCTATTATTTTCATGATTATTTGTCGTCGGCTACTGGTTCAATCGGTTACACCAGAGTATAGTTTACCCACGGAGCGACTGGCATAGGACCTCCACAACCCCGAGGACTAACTGAATTCAAAGGTGGATCTAGCCGACTTTATTCCCAAAAACAATTTTAACTCCGTCAACCTCCATTCCCTGGGCTGTCATTTAGAATTTATTGTAAGAAAAACCTAAAATCACTTTTTGCTCGACCTGGGAATCTAACCCGAGATCTCTTGATCGGCAGTTGCATACGCTAACCAACGAGGCAGTTAATAATAAGCAAGTCATTTAACGAACGATAGGCGAGGCAGGTAACTGAACAATATGAGAGATTAAATAAATTATTCGTTCGTAAATTAAAACGGGATAGTCTCTATGACTCTGACAGGTAATAAAACAATAAAAAAATGATAACAAAAGTTTTATTTTTGGTTTAGTTATTTACAAGTTAAGTACAATAGTTTAAGGGATAATTTATGTTACATTAGGCAGTTACAACTGATATATATGTATTGGACTTGGTACACGGTAGGGCATTGAAATTCCGGTGGGTTTTCGGTATTATGTAACTAATTCCAAAATTTGCCGTGGCCTGGTGCTACATAAATTATGCCCTACAGACATTACAAATTTTTTGTCAAGATCTTGACAAGATAAAGTATAAAATTAGTAAAAAATACGTAATTACATAATTCAAAGTTTAGTTCACATATAATAAATAGTATAATTAGGTAGATATCATTACAAAAATGTGAAAATTGAACGAAGTGAACCTAAAAAGTTTTGAAATCGGTTTTCGTCCAAAAATTTGTTCCATCACAGCTTAAAACTAATGTCATAGTTCAATCATTCAATGTTTTTAACTCAAGTACAATTTCGTCGCTAATTAATTATCTGAAAAGTTGTACACAAAACATTCATAAATTGGAAGTGCTACAAATTTTCTTGCATTTCAATATTAATTCTGCATTGCACATTACCAAATTTACTATTAAAAAGAACTTTTTAAAGTTAAATACTATACTCATTTTCTCCACCTCTCAAAATGATTCCATTATTTTTTTGAAAATTTCAAACATGTATAAATATGTATAAGTTTTTTGCGAGAGAATCTCGTTCAATCGAGACCAAGCCAAGAAATCAACAATTCAGCACTAAAGCGGTGAGTAACAATGGCACCTAAATATTGCGACGCGAGGTTGTCATTCCTCAATGTGAGTACAGATAATACTGGTTTATCATCACCGTAAAAGTATGTTTTACAAAACAAACGACTGGGAATCCCTTTACTGAAAAAAAATTGATAACAACACAAACAGCAAGTAATTACGACAATATTGTTAAACTATCATATAAGTTAATGTAAGTGAAACTGTACTGAAAATAAGTTTTATTTTTAAAAATAAACAACAAAGATTACAATTAATACATCGTTGCAGGACTAGTAGGAATTATTTATATATAAGTGTACTTACTTATAAACTATTCCTAAAGACAGTGGGAAAACTTATTTCAAATACAAACAACAATATGGTAGTCAAGAAGAGAAAAGAAGTCAAGACCACGAATGTCTGTTCTCTATTTTTANATTTACTTTGTTATTAATTTTAAAAGATATGGAGTAGACCTTTTTGATAAAAGACTAGCAGCGTAATATTTACACGTTATAAGTACAGGCAATTATCTTTCTAGAAAACGGTAGTTAAAGCCAAAGAAAGATCATGAAGGTTCTTAACTTTCTGAGTTTTTCTAAGGCAAACGTCAATGAATTGAAACAACAAGACTGAATAATTTTGCTCTATATTAAAAAATTAGAAAGCAATTCTCGATCACCGTCTTCTTTTAGGACTAATTGTTATGGAAAAAAAATATTAAAATCTGTCGTTCGTAAATCGGATCATGCCAAATCAATCAACAATGTTTTTATGTTTTCAACAAAAATTATTTGCGTTTCGGTCACGCAATCCTATACTAGGCTAACTTTTAACTATCCTAAGATTATTGACTAAGGAATCAATTCAGAGTATCAAATAAATTTAAATAACTAATCACTTTTATCCCTAGGAAAAGAATCAGGCAATTTAAACTCCGAAATGGGCGATATATATAAAGGATTTAATTCTTGCATATTCTTTCTACTTTCTTGAGCTTCTTTTACAAACCTTGCGTACGCTCTTCTATCAGACACAATTTGTCCTATTTTTACAGCCAGTATCGCCACTAACCCAGCTGCTATCACACAGCCCATAATGACGAGACCACTTGTCATGATCTTAGCGCTCGTTGGTTGATAACACTCTTTAGACCTGATGACTATATCTACACCCGCCGTGGAGATGGATGCTGCTGCATAAGTGTACTTATACTGACATTCCAAACCTTCGCTGTCATCATTTTGCAGTCTTAATATGCATGTCATTTCGTCCGTACTCGTTTCTGTGGATAAAACAATAGTATTGAAATATATCTCTAAGTCAAAACTCAATTTGTTCGTTTTTGTAGTGCCGTGTTTTTTTGTATTATTATAGATAACTGAAACTTAATAAAAAGTATCGTGACGTCCCTATTCGTTTTGCTTTGGCTTAGCCAAAACTCTAACCAAAAGTGACCTTGTAGTAATGTGAACGCTTAACAAAAAAACTGTATTTGTTTGTTTAAATCCAGTTAGGCATTCTTTTTAAAGAAAATACAACAGTTCAGACGACAATTAGCGTTTCACTATAGTAAATCAGAAACTTTCTAAGTTGTGCTACTTCTTTGAGTTATCTTATCGTTCGGATTAAACTTATCACATTCATGTGCATCGCAGAGATAGTACAAGCAAACAGTTTGCTATCTTATAATAACGGTGGGAAATATAAAGCTACTGTAATTATTAACACTAAGTTTTTTTTTTTTTATATATTTAAGCTGCTAAAATGACTCTGCCCTGCCTGATGGAAAGCATGAGCAGAATCCAAGAGTGGTGGTCACCATCCTCCATGCGAANACACTAAGTTTTTTTTTTTTTATATATTTAAGCTGCTAAAATGACTCTGCCCTGCCTGATGGAAAGCATGAGCAGAATCCAAGAGTGGTGGTCACCATCCTCCATGCGAAAAATAACAATGCAGCATGGTGACCCACACTATGGCGGCCTGGGGGGAAGGGGGATGGTGAGGGGGATAGGGGGCGTTGGATTGGGGTATGGGCCTCCGGTATCCTCACTCACTCGATGAAACACAGCGAAAGCGCTGTTTCACACCGGTTTTCTGTGAGGCCGTGGTATCACTCCGGTCGAGCCGGCCCATTCATGCCGAAGCGTGGCTCTCCCACAAGTTAAGTGGATACCAGGACCGCAAAACCGCGTTAAACAACGACTATTATTAAACTTTCAAGTACAAACCGCATAGTGATTACAAAGCATTCACTGTAATGAGCACTTTCAACACCGTGCATGACATACAATTATTATAATCATTACTGGTTAATTGCTTGACATTGAAAAACTAATTATTACTGTTGTAAAAGTCTCACTTTTCAATGATCCGAGAGAGTTTACTGTTGTTGAAATAAGTAATGTTAAACTATTTTGATTCCTATTCCATACCGTGTAAAACGAATTTTTGAAAAGCGATATTTTGGAATTTGATAATGCTCAGTTCAGAAGAAACTTGAATTAATCAGATTTGTTTCTTTAAATGTAGTAGTACAGTATCATTTCTGTAGTATCATTTTGTAAAGATTTTGTTTCAATGTTGGATTTAAAGCTGTAAATTACTAAAAAAAATACAATCTATTTTTTTGTTTTTGTTTGACCTTTAAAACGAAAAGTACATACATAAAAAAACTAGGTTTTACTAAGTAGTTAAGATACTTTATCAATACACGTTGAAACGGATATAGTCTCTTTGTCTTATTTTTTTTAAATAAACAGGTCCTACACATGAATATCAGTTTTTGTTATCATGTTCATGACAACCGGGACCAATTCAAGACTTAATGTTCTCTCCGAGGCATGGGCGTAAACTACCACTAACTTCCATACTCCGGGATGTTATTAAGAACTTTTTGTAAGAAAAACCCAATAACACTTTTTGGACCGACCAGCGAATCGAACTCTAAATCTCTTATTCGGCAATCGCATACGCTTACTGCTACACAACGAAGCATGATAACTAAACACGGAAGTAAAACAAAAAACCAGCGTAGAACTGATACGCACCAGTTACTTAGTAGCGGGTAGATTACATGACTTGAATGCACTTGACACTATTTTAAAAATTAATTCATATATTTTTAATTATTATTTTACCTGTATATTGCCGATTTTTGAGGTCACCCAGTAAATTTTAATTATTGATTGGGGCCTATGGAACTCTTACTTATCCAGGGAAAGCATTAGTTTTCTCGGTAAAATAGTGTTAAAGGGTCAATCAGGGCAAGAAGCCCCTTATGTGCCAAAGCATAACACTCCCCCCTTCTAACAAATTGACGCAGTTTTCTACTGATTACAATACGGTCAACGTATCTTGGCGAATCCGAATTTTGCGCAGAAGGTTACGCAATAATCTTTTTTAGGAACAAAATGGTTGCATGAGACGACCTACCGGGGGCGGTGGTCCAGGCTAGAGATTGACCATAAGTAAACACAATCGACCCTTTATTCAATCAAATATCGTAATCGATTAGTTTTATTTAGAACTTATTGATTTTTATTTATACAATATACTAAACGAAATAGATTCACAAATATATTGAATTTTGTGGTTAATAAACAAGATTTCGACTTTAATAAAAAGAACTTTCAAAATTTTATGTTCTCAGTTGAAAGACATCATTTACTTAAAAATCAGTTATCTATTAACGTCTACTTGAGTAACGACTATTTGAGAAAATTTAAAACCTCCTTATAATATAAGAAAGACTTAATTTCAATCGATTTGAAGAAATATCGATCAAACAACACCCTCAGGCATGCGTATTGGACATCCCTTTTTGGTTACTTCATGCTTATTCGGCAATTCTCGGTACACGGTAATATATCTCACGTGTGTACATGCGCTAAAGTTCGCAGAGGCTATGCTCAGACTCGCCAAGATACGTCGGACGTATTGTACAAATTGTTGTCTGTGGTCGGCTTATAAGTTTTTCTGTCAATCGCTCAGAAACTGCACTTTGTTTATAGTATACAGTGTATTTGTTAAATACGCCTTTTAATTGGACTGGTCTTTTATATAGTGTATAAAGCATTTGTATTATTTAATTAATTTTTTACTAGGAAAGAATTGTATGACCCTTAGTTTAACAATTCTGTGATACTGGAAGGCAGCTGGTACCCACATTCCAGGTCTTGCCTTTTTAGGTACCAGCCGCATTATAAACATTTATTTTGTAGCATAAACAGTGCCTACTTTTTTACTTTTATTTTTTTGTATAATTTACCTTGAATAAATAAATAAATAAACAAATATGAAAAGTATCAAAGGTGAGAAAATCGTAATAAAATAAAAAGGTATCGAGTTAATTAGATGTATAATTTTAAAATTCAATGTAAGACATGTACTACTATTATCTAATAAAGTCATACCAAGGAACTTTCCAACATCAACAGGCCGTGGCCCGCCAGCCATTATGTTTCGGGGAGACGTACATTGGTTCACTAAAAAAAATCTCATCTAACGATGATATAAGCGAAACGCAAAGGTGTACAACTACATACACTTTTTAATTAACTAACGAATAACGAAAATTTGTTTAATTAACGAATGCTGCTGTCTTCATATTGAGTGCGGCAACTTTTCAGACCACTTGGTATTACCCGATCTTCCACATGGACATAAGATAAACCATATAAATTCTAAACACACACAAAAATTATATTCATATATTGTATTCAAATCAAAAATCAACAACCCATAATGTCCCACTGCTGGGCTCGGGTCTCCTCTCAGGAGAGGGTTAAGGCCATACGTCCCCACGCTGGCCAAGTGCGGATTGGGGACTGGCAAGACAACGTTGTGGCTACGTAATCTTACCGTTGGATGTTTTTAAGCCGCCCGAAGGCCTCCAACTAAGCTTCACGACTGTTATCCTATGATAACAACCGGAACCGACTGCTTAACGTGACCTCCGAATCCCGGAGACGCTCATGGTAACATGCCACCAGCGGTCACCCATCTAGGTACTGACCGCGCCGTCGCTGCTTGCCCTCGCTGATTGCTTCTAATCACCGAGTGCAACTGGGCTATGAGCGCCTATATTGTATTACCTTCATCTAAATAATTCTCGCTGATGGTATAGTTGACGTTTCCAGTGCTGCAAACATCTGTGCAGTTGTTCTTCTGTGACAAGAGACAGGTGACACAGGGTTCAGCATGCACGCAAAGAGGATTTTCACACGTAGCACAGGTTTCGCAGAATACTCCAGAATACTTGGAGCCGTTGTCATCTGCTATCGAACATTCACATCGACCTGAAATGAAATGGTTATGAATGTTGAAAATAAATTGAGTGTTTGCAGACGTACCTACTCTGAATAGAACTCTGAAATAACGAAATACTTTTATTTTTTTATGCAAAGTAAAATATACATAAATAAATAAATAATAAATAAATATTTTTCGGACATCTAACACACAACGTCATCTAGTCCCAAATTAAGAGGAGCTTGTGGGTACTAGACAACCGATATGAATACATAAATACTTTTTTTTGTAAATACGTACATATTATACATAGAAAACATCCAAATTCCGAAACAAATATTTGCAAATCTTACAAACAATTGGTCCGACCCAGGATTCGAACCTATACTCTTGATTCTCGGCACTTGATGGAACTTGTTGCAATACTGGATGATGCCATAATACGTAACCGGTCAGGTGTAAACATAAATAAATAAAATAGTGGGATAAGTATTTCATAAGTAAATTTAATTCAATTAATAATGAATTAATTTAATTCAATTCAATTCCAAGGAGCTGAGGATCGAACTATGTGGCGTGCAATTGGAGAGGCCCATGTTCAGCAGTGGACTGCGATAGGCTGATGATGAATTTATTTCTAGAATGTATTCAATAAAGTGGTTTTATCATCAAATTCCATCGTAGTTTTGCGACATCATGTCGTCCAATTCGAAGATGAAAGAACTTGTAAATTCGTTAAAAAATACAAAGTAAAGACTGCCTCGGTGGCGCAGTGGTAGCGTACGCGACTGCTGTCCATGAGGTCTCGGATTCGAATCCTAGGTCGGACCAAATGTTTGTATGATCTGCAAATATTTGTTTCGGAGTTTGGGTGTTTTCTATGTATAATATGTATGTATTTATAAAAGAAAAGTACTTATGTATTCGTATCAGTCGTCCAGTACCCATAATTCAAGCTCTGCTTTATTTGGGACTAGATGGCGTTGTGTGTTAGATGTCCGAAATATTAATTTATTTTTTATTTATTTATTTATATTATAAACCTGGTCGAAAGTAATGATTTCATTAATTAGTTGAAAAGATACATACACAGTGGCGCAGTTCAGCCGACATACAAGTTTATGATTAGTTAGACTATACTGAAAACCAGTATTAACATTTTGAAAAAAACTATATCGTATTTTTTCAAAAAGATTCGAATAATTGAAGACCTCATCTTCTTTTGAAATCGGTTAAGAACTAATAAAATGCTGGGGGTAGCCCCAACTAAAGTAAACTTACATACAGAGAAATATTAAGTTTGTAGACACTTAAGATTTCTCTGTATGGAAGTTCTTTATTAACGAGGTAGTTGTGCTTATTTTTAAAGTAAATACATAAAAATATTTTCATGACTTACTAAGAGGAAGTAAGGGACGTGATTAAACAATTAATTAAATTTATTTACATAGTGGCAAACGCAGAAGTTTGACACCATGAATACTCGCTATAACAACATTATTTCGGGCACAGCAATAATGTCAAGAGATGTTACCCAATGCTCGACAAGTCCAATCACAATATTTGTCAACACTTGTATTTACATCCCAGTTATTTTCGTAAGACAACTTTGTCCATTATCACTTAAATCGACAACGAACTTAACAAGAGTGCATCGTACTTCTCTTATGCGTTATACAAATATGTGCCGTGTGTCGAACAAGAATGATATTGCATGTTATTTGTTAATTAGCAGTTTGTGATAGAAATGACACGCAGTCGTTTGAGACGCGTTAACTCCATTACAAGCTGTTACTTGTTAAATATGTGTGTGTTATACTTCAGACAATATGTGTTAATTTACTTCCAACTACTTTTTCGTAATACGAGGTATTTCTTAGCAGTTTATTACAAATATGTATACCGAATCCTATCCTTGAGGGGTGAGAGTGAGACTCGACTCTGAGATTTAGATCTAGCCTGTATCTTCAAACGGATAGAAAGGGGCCTTTAAGCTTAATTGCGTAACAGCAAGCCTATGACTAGGTTTGACCTCCAAAAAACTTTGGATATATTGAGGTTTTATAAAAAAAAATAGGACTACAACGAAATGAAATTCATAACATCTCTACTATGAAATGATAACTATGCTAGTTATAAATATAGTTACATATAATAATGCACACTTTTTAAATATAAATTACACAAGGGCAATAAAAATAAAATAAATAAATTAGGCAATTAATGATCGTGAATTATTTTTTCCACTTTCTATTGAACGTGAACGTGAACGTCAGGATCACGAAACACTAGACCTATATTGTTTTAATTTATTTGTACCACTTTCCTTCTCGTCAGCAAAGTGATAATATGAAATATATTTATGCATCCGTAGGAAAACTGAAAACAAACCATTTAACAGCCTTTCGGCCAGCGTGGTATTACAGGCTAAAACTTCTTTTTCTAAGGAGAGGGCTATGTCCAGTATGTTTTACAGTGGGAGAGCCCCGCTTCGGCATGAACAGGCCGACTCGACCGGAGCGATGATACCACGGCCTCACAGAAAACCGGTGTGAAAAAGCGATTGCGCAAGCTCCCGCAACCCCTCCAACCATCTCCCTCCCCGTTCCCCAAAGGCTAGCAACGTACTTGTAATGCCTCTGGTGTTGCGGTGGTAATCGCTTACCATCAGGCGATACGACAGCTCGTTTGCCCCCTATTCCATTAAAAAAAACAGAGGACTATTGATGTAAAGACCGTTGACGATGATAAAATGTGGGTAACTTACCGCAAACACATTCTCCATGGCCGGAGCACATATCTCCGCCGCTTGGTGGTACGCAGGTGTCGTTCCTGTCGGTGCAATCGCAAGCGGCGCCGCTCCAGCCAGGGGCACAAGCGCACGTGCCACACACGCAGTCCCCGCGCCCTATGCCACCACACTCAATGCCGTTCTCACTGAAAGTATAAAATGTTCAACGTTAATTACTACTTACTATAGGTGAATTTCAAAAATTTTAAGTTCATAAAAAGAAAATTTTTACTTTAAACTTAATGCACTTTTGTACATCCGCAGACTTGAACGGTACCTCTTACAGTCAACCTCTTGCCCTTTTTTTTACCCTTCGAGTAATGTTGAAATCTTGTCAGACCATGTGTGGTAGGTGCTTAAATTATATAAAGCTCTAAAAATGCTTCAAATTGGCCATTCATATATCTTTTTCCTAGTATATTTGACCTTATTAACTCTACAACGAGAAAGACACTGAAGCCCTATTAGTTTTTTTTACTCTCTTCTACCAGTATTGATCCAATCTTTCAATCAAACTTTATTGAAATGGAATGTACTCGTATCGAAAGTGGTAGAAGAAACTTTAGTTAATCTATTAACGAAAGTTATTAAACAATTGAAAGACGATAGAAACGTGACGAATAACTAGGGCAAGAAGGTTTATGATCGATTTTTATTTTTACCCGACTACGGCGAAGCCAAAAGGAAGGCAACAGTTTCGGTAGTTTGTGTATGTTTGTGTGTTCCATCACAGCGTCTAAACTACTAAATCGATTACATCGCTACGTTATTTGTACAGTACAGTCATTTGTTCGGTATAGTTTGTTAGTTTTGGGCAGTATAAACTAATATTTATTGAGGACAAATCACAAACCCGAGGTCTCTTTGTTAAAAAAAGTGTCATCCTTCTACCTTAAGTTCTCAGTACACTAACACATTGTATGACTATTATAATGACAGATCGCTCGTCTAAAAGCAGCTATTTTACTACGATGTTAACCAACAATATCAGTGTGAGCGTAAGAAATAGCACGTATTTCCAAATGAGACAAGTAAACACATTCCGCACTATCCAGAAATATCGTCGAGTGCTCATAGTCAAAAACATGAACACAGAAATTTAGCAATTTCCGCCTTCTGGTTAAAATCAACGTAGTGTTATGGACGAGAATAGACTTATTTACTATTACGGAAGCGCTGGTAGTATATTAATTACCAGCTAAAACAACACTTTCATTTAAGAAGTGTTATAAGTATCCTAACATCCGATACATTCGTTTACTACCTGATTATTTTAATCTCTAATTCTTGTGTATAGTAGTTATCTATATGTTAATACGGGCAGCAAAACTATACTTATATTATAAATGTGAAAGTAACTCTGTCTGTCTGTCTGTCCTGCTTTCACGGCCAAACCGCTGCACTGATTTCAATTAAATTTGGGATGGAGATACTTTGATTTTGCGAGGAAGGATACAGGCTACTCTTTGCCGCGACAACCGACAAATAGCTAGTAAATAAAGGAATGCAATTTTTCAAAGTTAAAGATTATAAAGAGGAGGAAAATGAATTATGGTCGAATTTAGACCACTAGTTAGGTTTTAGTATGCCGTAGTTCAATTATATCATTTAAAATCATGTCATTCCTCTTTGAATATTCTCTAAGACTTAGACAACGGTGTTCTGTTGGCAATAGCTGTTTATAATCCTCAAGTAAAACATCACAGGATCTAATGATTAAGAAAGCCATATTCATGTTTTCCATCCTAGGTATTGGCACTTTATAAAATATATTCATTTATTGATAAAACGGATTGTAGCAAGTTAGTAACTTTTGACTTAATTTAACTATAATTGCTTTTTGCCAAGATCTCCTTTTGATGATTTGTGAGATTATATTAGTAGAGGTTCGAAATGCAGACAGATTAATGAGTTTAAATATTAAAAAATGAACGCGTTGTTATTCACAAAGCTAGGACACCGTGCGTAGGGTTGCAACATTTGCGTGGTTGATGGTAAAATCAAAACTGTTGAAGTTTAAAAATATGCTTTTATCAGCATTCCTTACAGATTTTAAAATAATTAACTACTTTACCTTAACAAATTTTAAGTTCTTATTAATTATTTCAAATTAACTTATTTTTAAGTTGAACGAATTGTATTTGTTTTAATGCAATAAATGTTACTATTATTTCGATAAAAATGGACATAGGTCGTTTTCCTGGAGTTAAATGAGGGACGAGATCAAACAGTACTTACATACTGATATCACAAGACTTGCACTGACAATATTTGCCGTTGAACCCTCGGTCACATTCACATTTGCCGCACAAACAATCACCAGCTCCCGAACAAGCTATAGTACGTGTTGCATTCGGTTCACGGCATTGAGCCATGAGTTCAGCTGACGCATTCTCGTCACCTATAGAACAGTCACATAACGGACCTGACCTGAAATAAAAGCAATAAATACATTTAAATAATAAACTTAGTTTTAAAACACTTGTAATAACTTTGACTGCACAGTTGGTGTACATTGTCCTCATCATACATTTGTCCTGGGTGGGAAACGAAATCACTACCATCGGCTTAGCAGCCCACTTGAACAAAGTGTTGCTTGTTTTATGTAGTTTCTTATTTTCAAGATCGAACCTTGCTTAAAAGAGAGACAGACGATCTCAATAGGGCTAAATACAATTACAACAATACAATTTGACTGCTTCGAAGTGGTAGCGTATGCGACTGGTGTGCTGGTTTTGGGTTAAATTCCCGGGTCAGATCAAACGATTGGATGATCTGCAATTATTTGTTTCGGAGTTTTGGTGTTTTCTATTTGTAATATGTATATATAAAAAAGTATCTATGTATATATATCAGTGGTCTAGTACCCATACAACATAAGGATCTAGATGGCGTTGTGTGTTAGATGTCCTAAATATTTATGTATTTAATTATTATATTTGCACTGTGTCCAGCAGTGCGCTGTTAAAATCTATTGATGTGATGTGATGATGTTTGCACATAAATGTTAGTTGTCTTTGTTTAATGTGATTAAAAATTTACACTACTTGTGATTACAATTGTCCAAATGCGACTAGAAATCCCAATCGTATCAAAATATCAGAAACATTAAATAAGTTTCTGTGTTTTCCAAATCATTGGTTTTCAATTTCAGTATGTAAAAGAAAGATACTTGCATAACTATATAAATAATTACGTACTCTGTAGGCATGCTACACCTAGCGCATATCGGGCAAGGCCTGTGTCCTGTAGAGAACGGCAATAGCCTAATAATTAATTGTACTTGTTCAAGAAAGATAAACTGCTACTGTTATTGCACCACTCCTATATGTCGTGGTGTGCTACGTAATGGCTTGTAGCCTTTCTTGATAAATGGGCTTGTAAATTTTGTTTAAATTCCTGCGATAATCGTAGTTAATATTTAACTGCGATTATCGTAGGAATTTTTAATTTAAACAAACAAGAAACTTAAGATTAGTAACAATTCAATTATTAGAAGACACGCGCAAGTTTGTCTGCATCTCTTAATAAATTTGCCTCGCTTTTGCTTTATTTTTTTCTTAGCTTCTGTTTTTTTTAGGGTGATAATCTAGAGACTGTAGGCTTGCACGATAAATTAGCTATCAGGTTATTTGGCTCAAAAATTCAATTCAGGTCAGTAATGTACGGATCCTAAGAATTGTGCAGTCAAACAAACAAATCGTCCGTGTAATAATATTAGTAATTTTATAAGAATCAACTCACCATCCTTCATTGCACTGACATACACCACACACCATGTGCGAGTTGACAGGGCACATTAGCGTCATGGTTTTTGAGGGTTTTAAATTGCACTGGCATCCACATTGAATCTCCACTTCTAATGTTAAAGCGTCCTGGCCAAGTTGGGTTTCTGATATCCGAATTACTTCTTTAGACTGTAGGAAACAACACAATTCAATTCACTTGACAATAAGCTAAAACTGATTTTTGTCATAACATACATCTCTCAATGGAGATAAAATCATCTTCAAATAATGAATTATGTCGTCGGCGAATAATGCTTTCGCACAAAATGGGTAGACTCGACAGAAGTCCACGGCTCTTGAGTTACAGGCGGTGCAAATAACTTATATTCAGGTAAACCGCCGGCTCGTTTGCCTCTACTTTACACTATACCAAGTATATTTTTTAAAAGCTATAAATATTGTACAATTTAAAAATACGGAACTTAACTTACTGATTTAAATTCTACACATGATTCAAGAGTAATATGAGCTTCATATCGAAGGATCATTCCATATTCAACCCCGGTACATTTAGTTTCCTCCACCAACGGACCGCCCTTTACGCCACAATCGGTGAAGTAGCGAATCTTCAAGGGCCCTGAATCATAATCGTCTTCAAAGTTCACGACACTAACGATGTCTTCATATCCCGTTTTGACTAGTTTCAATATATTGGAACTGTCGCTTTCCAACTTTGCAACATACGTGTAATCTTCGAGTAGTTGGTTCAAGCTATCATAATGCTCTTTTACGCTTTCCGTGACCGCAAAAATTACATTGACCTAGAACGAACATTATGGTGAGTAAATATCAACATCTATATCTTAAGATGGAACTATAGACTTATACAAACATAATATACACGTTTGGTTGTCATAAAAATGTACAAGATTATAAGTCATACTACGACGGACTAGGAAAAATAATGTTAGAGTTGATTAGGTCAAAAATAAGTGTCAGTGATTTATTATTGTGCTGCCCATTTTTCATTTCCTCAGTTACCAAAATGAATCTTGGTACATTTATAGGATTTTGCGTAATCAGTAACCCGCTTATGTAGCAAACGATAGCAATTTAAGAATGGATCATAACATTAGGTAACTAATTATGATGAGAAAATTACGATGTAGACACTAATACAATGTTATAATCATAGACCGTGATAACTGAGTTTTTCCAAAAAGAAGGCAGCTATCCTACTTATTTCCCATTCGAGTAAACAAAGGCAACTATGTTTACATCTAGGTAAGTTTACGTTTCGTACACGTGTGGTTTAATCCAGACGTAAAAAAATAGAATAATATTTACCTTGTACTCATCCAAGAGTCTAAACATTTGCGCAATCGATGGATAGTCATAAGTTGCAGCATCTGAGTAATACCCGTTGTCGTCTAAGTGGCATTTCTCGTCGTTTTTCTTCGTAGCCCCACCTACAATGTAGTTATTGGTAAATAATCAATTTTGATTTTTGATTTGTTTGGATCTGTCTAAAAGTATCAGAATCCATAATACGCGTTTGCTAGTTAAAATTGTCGTAGATGCTTTTGCTAGAGAAAAGAATTAATTGAAACGATTGAAAATAAAGAAGAAAATGTACAAAATGGATTAAAATAATTAAACAAAAAAAAAACGGGTTGCACTCTGGGAGAAGTGAAAACTTGAATATTAACGTTGTGCATTTGTTATTTTTGAATGGTTAGGGAACAATTTTACACGAAATGCTTTAATTACTAGTAAAAAAGTACTAGCATTTGTAAGGTAAATTACAATATTCATTTATTGCGCTATCGTACACAAACATGACAATTTATGGTCTACTCCCCCTCCGTCTTACGAATTTTCGATCAGGTCACGTATCCTGTAACACTTTTTACCCATCACAAAAATCTTACGAATTTTCAGCCAGGTCACATGACCTGATGCGCTTTTAACATTTTTTTACCCATTACAAAGAAAGTTCACAAATATGCTAAAGAAGTTTTCACTTCTAAAATATTGACAACCTACTCTGTTTCTGATTACTTTTAGGGTAATAAACGCACTTTTTTTTTACCGTGGGAGAGCCACGCTTCGGTATGAATGGGCCAGCTCGACCAGATACCACGGCCTCACAGAAAACCGGTGTAAAACAGCGCTTGAGCTGTGTTTCATCGAGTGAGTGAGGATACCGGAGCCCCATACCTCAATCCCTCTCCCATCCCATTCCCCATCCCACAAAGGCCGGCAACGCATTTGTGATGCCTCTGGTGTTGTGGGTGTAATGTACATGGGCGACGGTAATAGCTTACCATCATGCGATACGTCTACTCGTTTGCCACGTATCCCATAAAATGTAGAGGAACGCATGCATTGTTAAGAGCAATCATTTAAGAAGTTTTTGTCCCTTACCAAGCTTTCCATCCCCTGCTATGTGCATCAGCCCATCAGAGAGCAAGATCACAATCTTACGACTTCGTGTTGACCATCCTATTTTGTCTCCACAGGAAATCACTTGTACAAGAGCATCTAACTGTGCTTCAGCATTATCTAAATTGGCTGTCACTGAACTACTGTTTACATGCTCGATAAATTCGTTTATCTGTAAATTAAAAGTCATTACAATAAAACCTGATCTGTCTCTCCTTTCTTTGAAAAGAAAAATACTGCATCATAACATCAAAGGAATACTAGCTAACACATTTTCATTCACAAATACTACATAGCTAACTCAATTTAATATCCATTTATTAATATGAAGAGATAATATAAGTCAGGATATCAAACAGAGAGTAGGTATTGCTATTGAGGCCTTGCTACATACAGATAAACAAAACTAACTGTCCTTGATATCTGCTTTCGAGCAATGTTGTCGCCGGTTATTTATTTTATTTATATTTAAAACAAAATAAAATAAGCCATTATTGTAAAAAAGTTATCAGCATATTAGAACACAAAATATGAAAAGCATTTCCACATTCTGTCATGTATTAAGGTAAACGATCATAATAGGCATGTAGATTAATTGAGGAAAACTGTTTTTATGCTATACAACAGTGTCTACAGCTGCTAAAAATATTCTCGTTATGTACGAAATAATGGAGTGTGAGAAAAAACATTAACCTTAAAATGCTTTTAACTCTCGTTGATTCACTTACATATGACGTCATGTCTTTGTATATTCTCCCACTGTACCTACCTCCTCGTACCTTCGCGTAAATAAACTTTAATATACAGAAGGTAGAAGAAAACAAACTACCTTCATGATTCCACAACCATTCTTTGATTTTAGGTTTTTAACCACACTGTCGTTTACCAAAAGATCGGCATAGGGCATGACCACATGTTTTGTGACATCATCAGGTAAAATTCTTTTAACACTTTACTTTAGCAAGAAAAGCCAAAAAACTTTGCTCTGTCTTGGTTCTCAGAAAGTCAAAATGTAACCGTACAGCTTGAATAAAGTTTGGTTGCATACTTAATCATTAACTTACAAGTAAGTTGGAAGCCCTACAAAAACTCTTACATATTTTTGATAACCTGAGGGGGTCTTAGAAAGTTTATATTCTACAAACGTAAACGATAATGAAAAACTAACAAATGTACGGTAATGACATCTCTCAACGATAAGTCACGTGGTCAAAGCAAGACGTTGCCATATAATAAATAGTATATGGTTTATAATAAATAGAAAAGTTAGCAATTGTAAAGAGATATTCGACACAAAACACTTGTATCTTACCTGAAGAGGGTGTACATGAATGGAATAACATATTTAACACATAACAGTACATAATTAAAAAGATTAACTTTAAACATACCTGATTAGTTAAGGACAAATGATGTTTATAGCTATAGGTGGCTTCGCAGGCCTCTTCTTCTACAGAGCAGGGATTTGCACGTCTTCTGGCGTCCGTACTTATAAATGGCATCAGAGGTTTTTCCGCAAAACTTCCAAAACCGAGTCTAGAAATTAAAATTTGGTTTGAGTATGAAAACTGCATACATACTATATATGTATGTTAAATATGTTATGGAATACCTAATCGCTTTAAGAACTGACTGCTATTTGAGATGTAAAACAAATTATAGCTCCTTTTCTAACTACAAACCACTGCCAGAAAGGGTCTAGCCAGATAAGTATGACGACTCGGCCCCAATTGGGAACATATATCTAAACATGTGTTTCAAGATTGGCTTGGTGTACAAAAACAATTAATGTACATTTCACGACCAGCTTCTGTTTTGTCCTTGAGATATGGAAAAAAAAACGTGACTACCATTCAAAGTAATATTTTTCAAAGTTTATTAAGCTAGAGAAGTGAAAACACAGCAAACCTTTAGGTTATATGACAGAGTAACTAATATTCTCTTTAAATTATAATATTCTTTTTTTTAATGAAGAAAAATTTTAAAAAATACTTTTTTTTTCATATTCTCTAAGACTTACAATCACGAAAGTATATAAATAAATATATGTTATGCTCTAGTTATGCCCAAGATCAGGATAGTTGGCGATCTTTAGTGAGACCTTCGTTCAACAGTGGACGGCAATAGGTTGGTACCATTTGAGAAATTCCATTCGTTTTTATTCAGCCATTTTAATTTAGCCATTTTTATAGCAACACTTTCAATCGTGAACATCAATAAAACTACAATACAAAAATAAAAAGCAACAAATATTTTTGTGTAAAAGTTTATAAAACTATAAAAATGACCTACCTAAAGTTGTCTGTTAGATTCTTTAACAATATTGGCAAGTCATCTCTCAAAGACACCAGAGTTTCCTTGTCATCCTTCATCGACCATGTGAGATCCATTAAGTAATATAAATCTAAGGGATAATTTTTGGCAGGTCGGAAGGAAAACTGTATCTTTTTTGTCTCACCTGAAACAAAAAGAAAGTCTTTTATTATCAATTTAGTGCCCACGATACCACAATAAAGAAGAACATTGTTTTGTATCCAAATAGAAAAATAGTATACTTATTTGACCTGTATACGTATAATAACGATCGAAATAAAAAATTACAATAAACAAATTAGTAACTAGAGATACGATACCAATATACATATAAAAACAATAGCTTTTGCCTGAGGCTCTGCCCGCGTGTATGTCGGTTATCGCAGCAAAGAATACCCTATGTTTTTCTCAAGAATTTAAGTGTTTCGTTGAAATCGGTGCAGTTACTAGAATTTATAACATTAATACACTTGATTTACTTGATGTTATTCTCTACATGCGGATATAGTAGTTAATGTTTATTCAGTTTATCGAAAGTATGAGGGATGTATCTAAAAGGTTTGTTGTTATAAAATACATAGATAGATACATTTATACTAATTAAACTATAACATTGTTTATGGTTTTGGTCGTTTCGTAACTAAAGAGTTACTAAACCTAATAAATTAAAATAATTACACTAGCGTAGACATTTACTGTACAGTATCTAAAATAATTTCACTTTTAAATACAAACTTTAGCGATTATTGCATAAATTAACTGACACCTAATGGTAAATATATTTCAAATTGTAATGATACATGACCTCAACACATTTAACAACTTTGATGAAGTGGTAATAAGTAGGGGCTATTAATTTTAATTACAAAACAGGAAAACAGGATAGAAGTCTTCCGAGTGTATCATATTTCAAGGCCGTGTATTTGCAATAGGAACCTTTACTAATTAATAATAAATATTAGAAATCAACTTTACGACTTTGTTGTAGGTCAATAGGTCTGAGAATTAACCTTAGCAAAGATAATCCAAAATAATTGCGAATATAACTTCGTCGAATCTAGAACTTTTAAAGGAGCAATTCTTGTATATATGTATAAACTGAATCTAGGAAACGGCTTTAACGATTGTAATAAAATTTAGTATGCAGGGAGTTTCGGGACGATAAATTGATCTAGCTAGGATTCCTTTTAATAAAATTTTATTTTTAGTTAGCTAGTATTTATACATAGGAAAATGCAAACATTAAAATTTTAAATTCATTCCGCCGCGCAGTTAGATAAAAGTATGTATCTTACGTGGTTTGAGTGAAAGCCTTATCTTCTGCGGCTGTATCTGGACCACATTATCTTCACTGTTTGGCATCATGTCTTGAAGTGAACTATTCTGCAATACTTCCCAAACGTTCTTCTCGGGGCGTTGTATGAATCCTTGACTGCATCCGGTATTCACTAGACTAGAAATAATAAATAACTTCACTTAAGAAAGTAAGAGAAAACCATTTAATGTTATAGCTAGATATTAAAAATGTTAATGGACACGGAGACGGTAAAGTCGGCCGAGTATTTATTTGCCAACATACTTGTGAAAAGCAGATAAATATTTGATTATTTATTTAATTGTAAATTTATGATAAGTAGCTATGTAAATGTTCGTTGTTGCGGGAGGGCTCTGGTTACCTGTAGTTACAGGTTTTTTAAACCTGTAGATACAGGTCAGGCACCAGACTCTCACAAAGTTGTTTGAATGTGTGGCATTGTGTAATTTACCCCAAGAAGTTTTGTGAGACTGACATATAAATCAGTATTTATTTATTGCAGTGCCTTTAGAGAAATGTATCTTTCAGATACTGGAGTTAATTCTATTATTGCATCACTAAATTTAAAATTCTCTAAAATTATCTTCGGTTCTCTTATTTTAGTGAAATGATTTCCAAAATCCTATTTTTGAACGTACTTCTTCTTCTTCTTTTGATGGTATGGCAATCAGCCGGATCGGCTATTTCTGCCAATGTCAAGTATTTCAAGTCTTCAATACTAAGTCTTCGAGTCTTCAAGTCTTCGTCGAGATGGAATTAATGATAAAAAATATAAAAAATGTGGATGTCATGAAATGGGGACCGTCTTTCGCAAAAACAAAGAACGATCCCTTTTCATTTTTTACACATACACATATAAAACGTCGATTGAAAAGACAAAACTCACTTTTAGTGGTTATAAATTTAGTACAGAGTTTTTGATCAACAGATTTGGCGCTACTTTTTATTCAATTTGACACACTTTGTAAAATATAATCATAAAACATTGTATTATGTCAGTAATGAATTACATACGTTCATAGGTAGACGGTATAATGTTGAAATCTTTCGTCTACAAAAATATTTTAACCTAATCAGAAATCAATTGTATAAACGGCCTCATTTGAATGCACACACAAATTAATCTCGCGTTACACCGGCTTGTAGGTAGGTACTTACTTCCGTCCTCAAGACAATCGTCACCTACTTTCTTCTAAGTACGAAAGCCCATTGGAAATCGTTCAGCTGGACATGTAAGCCTCACAATCAATAATCTGAAGTACAACGATCTGTTGATTAAGCAGCCGAAATATCGGTCAGTGAACGTGGGAACGATTGAACTCAAGGAATGCGTCAGTATCATGATTGTGAACGTAATTGATTAGGCGAAATAAATCTCGTCTCATTGGGAAAATTCCTAGGAATTCTAGAAAGTATCTAGAGACTTTTTGGTCTCGTAACTTCGTAAAAAAATATTAAATACCTTAAGCCTGTATTCAACTCGTATAGGTTTACACTAGTTGTCGCCTAGTGGTCGAAATTTGAACATAATTATTTTTTAGCTTTCTGCACTCCTACTCATGTCAAATTTGAGTCTCCTCCGTTTTCATAATTTTCATGAAAAGGGGTAGAAAGTTTTTATTTCACGAACTAATCTAATATATAAAATTCTCAAATTTTGTTGTGGAGCTTATCAAACTCCTCCGAAACGGCTGGACCGATTTTTATTAAATATTGTGTGCATATCGGGTGCGTCTGAAAATCGACCAACATCTATTTTTCATACTCTTAAATGATAAAACAACGTTTGTCGGGTCAGCTAGTATATATATGTAATACATATACTGAACATGATATTGGAAAAATCACTCATCCATTTAGTTCTTACAAAATTATAAAACGATCTAATTGGGAATAAGACCATTTTAGATTATGCTCCACATCATTTTGTGACTACAGAATATGATTTTGTTGATGTCAGTCAATTACATTTTATTATTATTTAACACATATGTGTTTAATCAAATTATATATATTTTCTAGATAAAAAATAATCAGGCGTCAAAAGTGATGCCAAACTCCAGGAGATTATAAAAATTTAAAAGGTACGTATTTGTATGTAAAGTCTACTATATATATATATATATATATATATTGAGGATATCTAACTTAAATTGGACCTCAGCCACTCGACAAGAAGAACACTTTTTTTAAGGAGATTAAACCAACAACGCTAATCAATCTACAAAAGAAAACCTTAATTAATCTTTATCGGTAACTATAATAACAGCTTACATCACTTTATTAAACCATAACGTCGTCTAATTGTTCTATACATAATAGTTATATTGTGGGCGTACCATAATCCTAGCGAATCAAATAAGTAGTGTAATCATCACCATCCTTCAACTTTGGTGTTTGCCATTTCATTTCATTTTACTTTAGTATACATGTTCCCCTTCATTGAACTCCGCATTGATTTAAACTATAATAAACATAATGATTACGTATTTTTACAACTTTAAAGGTATTGTAAGGTTTAAAGGGGTGTGTGGGGGTGNACTGCGATAGGCTGATGATAAAGGTATTGTATCATCAGGTCCTCTTCATTCGAAGGGTAGCTCACACACACATTCATACACACACTAACACACAATACTTACTCACATTTATATTCACACAGACTTTTTCATTTTATTCATCTCACGGTACGGAAACCATTAAACTTATTACACCTTCTTTACCTACTTATCTGGAGTTAGGAGAGGCTGTTTATTCTGTCATACAGGTTCTACCTAGTACGGAAACCAGACTCTCACACAGATCTTTTGTTTTCTGGAATTTTCTGTGTATATTTTGATTTAACAGATTTTTGTAATTTTGTGTGAGAGAAAAATATAAAATAAATAAATAAATAAACAACAATTCTTTTAAATACACAATGATTCTAAAATCAATTAACAAATGAGAGAACTTTACAAATAATTAAATAGTGAATCCATATCAATATTGTAACTTCGAAATAACTCTATCTGTTGCGCTTTTAAGGCTTCACCGTGTAATTTGGATACTATGATTTTTAAGGAAGGAGACAGGTAAATTTTTGCCGCGATAACCGACATACGGAAGGAACCACGGGCAAAAGCAAATAATAAATTATAGATTTGACGACATTATAATAAAAACCACTCTAAATATACATAAAAACATATCCAAATGTGAAAGACAAAGGCTTTTAAATAGAATTAAGTTCGCAAGAAAAACCAACGCTCAGAACTGACGTACCAATTACCAAATAATTCCTTTGTAAAGTCGAGCTTTTCAAGCCGTGTCAATGAACATTATATTAGGGCATCAAAGCACATACTCAGAGTATCATCCAATTACTGAGCATTGTGGGCGTAGCTTAATCACCGCGATTCAACCAAGATAACTAGATTATGATCTTTCCTTGTTCTTAAAAGTACTTCTTTAAATATCCACAAGTTAAACTTAACGACCACACCATCAATTATAGCATTGAACTTGTTAACGCCTATTAAATTTGAAATATTTCTACAATTAGAACTATCTAGTAAAGCCATAAATTGAAGTTGAAGCGATTTACGGTAATTAATGAGCATTATCTGTGACCCAAAAACTGTTTTATCTGAATTTATCGATAAGTAGAATTATTATATCAATCAATAAATCTTGATTAGTTGAATATATATTTAGGAAATGGTCAAAAATGTCTTAAGACTTTTGAAGTGAGTTTGTTTTTTAAACTCAACATACAACTCATCGCATATTGATAAGTGTGACTGTGATTAAGTCGCATTATTTTCTGCTCAATCAGACACACACTATGTCCCCATATGAACAGACTGTCCTAATGACCTTTAGGGTTCTGTATAAATATTATAATTTATTTGTCGTATGCATATTTTATAGTCAACAAATGGGATTGCCTCGTTGATCTCGGTTAGCGTGCGATGCGATGCGATTGCCGATCAAAAGATGAACGGTTTTATTTCCAGGTAGAGCCAACAAAGTGTTATTATGTTTTTTTAGTTTACAGAAATGTTTAATAACAGCTTAGAATTTGGAAGTTGGGGTCTAAGCTCTGTCTCAGAGAGCATTAAAGCCGTCGGTCCTCGGCCTTGGCTTAAAATCTACCCGGTTGTGTCGGATAGCCGACCTATCGGATTATGAAAATGAAGGAACTCCTGAAAATATCTCCTGGTTGGTTTCCGCTGAGACAAGTCGCTGGGTCCAACAAGGTCCATCACCATCATCAGTTAAGAGATATTAATGGATTTTTCTAACATAGATATAACATAAACAACAGCCTGCCAACACGAATAACGATTTCAGGTTGATAGGGTTGAGCGTTTCTGTAGTGCATCAAGAAAGTTTTAAGCTGCGATACTTAAGAGATACACATCCATGGAGTCTAGGATGCGTGGCAGCGCCTATAAAAACCTGAACACGATCCCTAGTTAAAATAACTGTAGTTACATCAATCGGTTTAAATTGACTAAAAATTGCTTAAAAATTGATAGAATTGGTTGATAAAAAATAATGCAACCTCTCACCTCTCGTCATCATTGCATCTAGGTGCCCCAGAAGAGTAGTAAGGATCTGCGCACCAGCGACAATGGGACGCAGCAGCCAGACATTCTCCACATTCTTCGTGTTCGATGCACGCCAACTTATTCAGTAATTGTTGCACTAAAAATATAATTTAAAAAAATAATACATCAATTTATACATAGGAAAGTTTGGATGGGTGTTTGTTACTAAGGCCTGAAACTCGGAAAGGATCTGTAGAAACAGATGACATGGTTATATAGGGAGATTATCATCTAGAATATCACACAGACTATTTATAATGCTGAAAACTTTACTTAAAAAGCTTTTTTTAGTTCTTAGGTATTATTTCAGCTAACCTAAAGCTGGAACCTAAAGATAGAAATAAAACAACGTTTCAATAAGCACGGTTATACTGCCTAAACCATTATATACAGTTATATAGTTATAGTTCTATCAACTTACAGGAAGGTAAACAAAGCTTATGAAGTTGTTTTGGCAGTTCAATTTTATTGTAGAGGTAAATATATAAAAACTGTAGAAAGGAAGCCATATATTTACTTATTAGATGACTTCCTGAGAACAATTCTCTTTATTGAAACTTTGAACAGTTCATGACACCATGGGCGTAGCCTGGGTGGGGCGCTTGCCCCAACCTGGCTCTGACCTGTAACTTACTAAACTTACCAAACCTAAAAAAACACTTATCTAGGAACTAACTACAATACTTGACATCTGTAAAAAAGTTTACACTCGACAGTCGACACAAAAAAATGCGATCGAAATAAAAAACGCGCGCGTTTTGGGCTTGACCGATTTTGATGTAGTTTTCAATTAAATCACGTAAATAATAGATCATTCTTGGATTGGGAATGTTTTAGTAAGCTGGTAGCTCCGTGACTTTATCGTGACAGATATGATAGATGAGTCTATTTATTATTGAGAATTCATTTCTCATTATTTAACAAACCAGAAAAGGAAGAAACCAAAAGAAAAGTAGTGGTGAAAGTGATAGTAATGGAGAAGGGTTGAAACAAAAGAGCTTAGCAGCGGTTAGCGATGACGCTGCCACAGCCAGTACTACTGCTTCTGCACCTACAGACACAAGACCTTCAGTGCAAACTTCTTCCACTGCACAGCAACAGAACTAAGTCGAGAATGCTGAGGAACATTTCCTAGGTCGCTCTTTTCTATGAGTTCAGCACAAAAATTAGAAAATTTAAAGAACTGTTGGGTGCCTCCTCCAAGTTACTACTTCGGTATGGATGCTGTGCTTCGAAAAAGAAAATTCAAACATACCTGCAGAGATATTAAACAGAGGTCTTTTGCGAGTTTTATAAGTTAAGTGGTAGTCTCCACAGCAAGGCTGAACTGTGGTACCACTTGTGGAAAGAAAAAAATATGACATTGAATGTTCTGAAAGACATGGAAGCGGTAGAACTAATAAAGGATTCAAAAATATTTTATCCGAGCATAAAAACTGCGTTTACTATTTTATTGGCCCAACCGTGTACGGTCTGTAGGTACCAAAGAGTTCATTCAATATGTTACGGCGTGTCAAGACGTGGCTTTGCCCCACCATAAGTGAATATTGTTTGAGCGATCTCTATATGCTGAGTCTGCACAAGATGCGGATCGCCGAAGCGAACAATAAATTGGAAGCCGAAGTGCTAAGGATTTTCTGTCAGAACCCACGCCAGCTTCTCTTAAAGTATTATTATGATTTTAGTTAATACCTCAATAAATAAACAACCTTATTATACCTATATACTTGTTATTGCTTACTTACTGTACCTGAAGTTACTATCTATAGATAGATTTAACCCTTTAAATTAACTGATTAACAAATTGGTATAGGCCCGGACGGAGCCCAAGCAGCTGAAGTTAGAGACACATTTTCGTGGTGTAGGTAGGTGAGCAATAAGAAAGTGTTTTGGATAATTCGAATTATGCATACAGACACAAGGTGCTATAGAGTGTAACCTTTTTGTATGATTAAACGGGGAAAGAATGCGGGTATAGTTTGCTAGTTACATATTATTTTAGTCTGCTGCCCCACCCTGTGCTCATGGCTGGCTACGGCCATGCATGAATCTTAATGTTTTCTGAAGAAAGACCAATAACAAATTAAGAAAGTATTCAATATAAAAGTACAATATTTTCCCATATATAAACTGGTATTTACTGGAATCGTTCAGTCCCACAACAATGCAATAAGCATAAGCAGGCGTGTCACAATCGCAAAAAACTAACTATTACATGTTTAATACTCAAATTTTATTAGTTAAATACTTTGAAATCTTCGTAATTATAAATTTATGAAGAATCACATCTTCTTCTTTTGATGAATGGCAATCAGCCGGATCAGCTATTTCTGCCAATGTCAAGTATTTCAAGTCTTCAATTCTAAGTCTTCGAGTCTTCAAGTCTTCGTCGTGATGGAATTAATGATAAAAAATATAAAAAATGTGGATGACATGAAATGGGGACCGTCTTTCGCAAAAACAAAAAACGATCTCCCCAAGAATCACATCTACAACAACGTATAAAATCTACCTTCAATGTCATTCTTCGAGTAAATATTGTTTTTTTAACTTAGCAATGTCGTGAGTAAATACCGATTAGAGACGGTTACGGAAGCCTAAGATAATATCAACTGCAAATCTAGCAAAACTTCGTATTAAACAAGAACAGATAATATCTATTTGATGTCGGTTATTGCAGATCTTACTTAGATCACCATAGGGTAAATCTTGATTATATTCTTATGTATATAGTTTCCAATGGCGTCATCATCATCAACAGCCGCAGATCACTGATGAAGGTAGGCTTCTCCTTGGAAAAAAGGTTTTAGCCTAGTGCACCATGCTGGTATAGGTTTTAATTGTTAATTTAATTATTCTCTGTGCAGCTCTGTTGTCCAACTCATTTTGTTCTCTTAGTGGACTCTTAAGATACCCATAAGATAAATAGATATGGTGATACTCCGTTATCTTAACCTATCACCACAAGGATGATTCAAGAAATTATTAACTACTGAAACTGAACGGGGTTACTCAGTTTCCTAATTGTTTTTCAAGTCTCCTCTATAGTTTGATAGCATTAATAACTCTAACGAATTTCCTTACAGTTAACTATCGCTGATATGTCTAATTACCGATATCTAACCAATTAAAAGTGTATTTTACTCAATAAGCGAAATCATTCAAACTGATTTTATCATAATTTATTTTAAACAAACAACAAAACACTACAGAAACTTTGAAAGATCAACGTTATATTAAGGACAGATACAGCCAATGAATTTGAATCGAACATACATAAAAGGAAGCATTTTCTAAGCAGTTGTCACATCAAACTGAACAGAACATACGCGTCAGAATTAAAATAGACCACCAGAATTGTGTGTCGCGTTGACACAAGTCGTGTGGGCGTACACGAGATTACCGCCAAACTCTGATTATCAACGAATATGGTTCAACAGCTCGCACGTGCTATAGTGTTAAATACTGATACTATCTGAGAATTGGGACTGTCTGCGAGCAACACAACATGTTAACGTATCATTCACACCATGTTTGTTTATCAGAAATGATAATGAATATTCGGTTGCAGTAACTAACAGTAGGTCTTTAGGGAAATTTTCTCTGACGTTTTACTGAGTAGATTTCACTGTTTATCAAATAATTTATCTCTTTATTCGTACTTCATACAGCCTACTGATTTAAACATGTCTGTATGAGGGTGAGATTTAGATGGGATAATTACAACTTGATTGTCGTTTAACTAAATGATTTTGATTACAAATCTTTGTATCTCTACCAGATAATGTAAACCGCGCAGATTATTTTAAAAACAAGTTTTGGTGTGCGTCTTATCATAAATATTTCATTCATACATTTGATTTACAAAATATACATTTGTTTTCTCTGTAAATCTCGGTATGTATTGTTTTCGTCACGATCATAATTCTGAAACTCTATCAATTATGTGCATAAAATTGCAATCGGCTTTATGTGATAGTATTTTTACAGCTATCCTTTTGTCTGAATCCATTCAGTAGCTGTAGAATATCAACAAAAGATGTGAAGGCGACAGGAAGAACCATAGAGAAAGAAGACTGCTATGACCTAGAGATACCGAATCAACCTATACGTTAGTCCCTCCCGGCCAGGATATCGGCTAATGAGCGCACCATGAACCTTATTACTCATTGTATAGGTAGGTACTTAGTTTGTATTAGTTATTACGAGGATATTGTTGACCACATTATTATTTTACTATAGAAATTATATTTTATATAATTAATAATAATATAAAATAATATTTTGTATAATGTACAAAATGTATAATATTTTCTCAATTTTGTATTAAATATATATTATATATATATATATATATA
>PKRV01000238.1:699612-738070 GCA_003709505.1 Hyphantria cunea | reverse complement strand
ATATATATATATATATATATATACCTAATACGATTATTAAATACCTATATCAAATTATTCATACCCTCGTGTATGACATAGACTACGTGTTAAAAAACTAAAAATACATAGACACTAATTTTTTAGTAAAAAAACCCATAAAATCATATAATATTAATTATAATCAGTCGAATGCTCTTTATTTTCATTTCAAAGTAACGTTAAAATGACAGGACCTTATTTGAAATACCTTAATTAAAAGGTATTCGAAATACGCATATTCCAAATACGAAACTCATCAAGTGCCTAAATCAGTAACAGATATATTAAGTAGTGTCGTGCCAGATTAGATGAAGGTAAATAGGTAGATTGATAGCATACTCTATCTGAACTAGACAGTATTACCTACGTAGTAGGGCGTGTTAATACTTTTCCTGCATTTAAAATGTTGTAACGCGACACTAAACACGGAAAACCATTCCCTGCATCTAAATAAAACTGTCAATCCTATTTGGGATATTCTCTATTTTAGAAAACGAATGTCCGTAACAGGTGTGTTCCGGCGCCTGCGTCTGTTTGGGCTATTTTAGTTAATACGAACATGAAATAAATCTCTCCTTTTGAAGTTACTTTATATCCGTGTTGAGATAACGAATGAGTTTTATTTACTTTTAATCTCACTACAGTACTTAATCATTAGAAATAACATGAATAATTTTAGATTAAAGTGTTCTGTTTCTACAACCATCATTATATTAATATTAGGTATATGTATGCCGAACTGAAACTATTTTATTTATTATATTAGATTAGTAATTAATAAGCGCGGGTGGCTGCGCCCCGCGGTATTGATTCAGGTTTTGTTGCTTTTGAATCGGATATTGTTTACTATTACATTGGTTTTTGAGTAACCCTATTTTTTCTCTAAAATATAAATAAACCAAATGAATAAAATCAGCTATCTGCCAGTGAAAGTTTCATCAAAATTGGTTAAGCCGTTCCAGAGATGACAGAGAAATAGAAAGACGGACGGGAACAGATGGGCAAAATTTAAAATAGTGATTTGTTTATATAAGTACCGCATAATACTTCAATATGCAGCGGCAAAGATCTGTTAATTAGAAATTACAAACAGACACTTCAATTTTATTTCTTTATATGTATATATGTGCATTATACGAGATTCTCAAAAAAAAAATATAAAAAATATTAACGCCTATGATACAGAATCAAAATAAAGATAAGTACTAAATATTTGATTAAAACTAATATAATAATATAATATTAATGTGTTAATTTTTCACAAATAATTTTGCTGAATCTGGCAACAAAACTTTATATATGTCAATTGTATGTTTGTTTTTTTTTACAAGTGTAAATCTCTTTAGATATGGGTTTACGTTATCACTTCACCGAGGAAGCGATTTTCAAGCGACTTGATCTGGCACACTGCACTTTAACACGAAATGTGATGTCCGGCCTACTTTTGCGTTTGAATATCGGGCTTTAGCTTAGCTAAGTTATTATTAATCAATGCCAACTAGTGCCCGCTTCACCAGCAGGACTCAAAAATTGCACAGTCAATTGCGGTCATCTCTTAGGGCTTATTTATTATTCACTATAGAGAGTCATGTAGTGAAATATTTCAATATTATGGGCCGGCTAATCGGACTAATTCTACGGTGTCATCATACAACAATCAGTGGTTACTGAAGGCACAAAAACCACGTTGACCAAGAACTTTTATGCCAGTCAAAACTTATTGTACTATACTGCCATAATAATTATTTTCATCGGAATTAACGTAATTACTTATTCAAAGGTGTTCCATACCTCTGATTTGCCTGACGTTTCGACCAGATTGTACTAACCGTGGTCACAAGCACAAATGAAAATAATTATTATATCATGAAACGCGAATATTTTAAAAGTTACCTCCTGCCATGTTTAAGGTTTTTTTTATTATTATTATCATGTTATCAAGCTGACAGCTAATGTTATGCTTGTTTACAATTTCCTTTCATCATTTTTCAGTCCAGGCCGTTCTTAGTTCTTTTGCTAAATTATACTAAGCGTTTTATACAAACAAACTTGCGAGGGTCGCCATAACACGGGGGTCTTAGAGCGGCCCTCGCATTGCCCTACCCCTCTAGCAGCATCTTGATTAAGTAGATGATGAAAACAGAACATCTTATCTAGTAATGAAATATTAATCGGGTTATTTTATATAGCATGAATGCATGGGTAGTGTGTATTCATATATTTAAACGAAATATCATTTTAACTTCAAGTGCGAAATAGCATAGAATATTATAACATAACTTAAGTACTAGCACTAATAAACATAATTCTTACTTACAGACCATTATTAAACATGTCAATATCTACTAATTATAATTCAAACTAACTTCCTCGTTACATCATAGTAAGTTAATTTGTATGTAACATAGTTAAATTCGAAGTAACGGCATACTTCCCTACATTACAGTTAGTCACAATATTACAATGACACAACTAAACATACATTACCAAGTATAGATAGCTTGCTATGTGTGACACCAATAATAATAATGATTATCAGTAGGTATTGTTTCAACTGAAACGTAAGGAAAACTCACCTTGACAATTTCCATGATAAAATAACATTACTAAACACAATACAATGTACACTGAAATCCCCTTCATGTTCGTTGCCAATTAAATCACATCTGGGATCAGTTTGCACGCGTGTGAATCGAAAGGTAGTGCGCGATCGGTTTCGCGATGAGTAACTGATAACGGTTGATAACACGATGTTGATAAGGCGCCGCGGTCGCGGCACGCCGGCTCGCGACTCGCCTCACGTCCCTACCGGTCGACATCTGACGATACTCTATGCCTCTAAACCACAACCTCGATGTAGACAACGCTCGCTTGCTGTTAAACCACCGAATTATAGCATCTGACGTCATTGCCATTTGTATTGTATTTTGTGTAATATTTTGGTCATGTTTTGAAGAAAGTATGGTACAACTTTTCTTTACATTTTAAACTTATCCGACCACCGAAGCAAATTTTGGGATTTAACGAGAAGTCACGAAACCATGTTAATTATTGTTTTCGATATTGGTTAGACTATCATCTGATATTGTTATCAGAGAGTCCAAATTAGATAGTTGTAAGAATAATTACATTGTAGTAAAAGTAAAAAAAAACTTTGGAGTAGTCTTAAAATATTCACATACATTTTCACTACCTACCTGTAGACGCCGTAAGACCATCTTTGCCGTACCTGACGTAATAGGCTCTTTAAAACTTTTAACTTGTGTCTAAACTAAAAAAATTTTACTACCGACCAGATCAAACATATAATCTAAATTTAATAGTAACAATTATTAAAGACTGGGCCGATAGGTAGAGGAAAGCTCATACAGCTATACAAAAAGAAGAAAAACCAGAAACAAACTCTATACCAACCCTTCTGGCCATCGTGGAGATTTGTAGAAGCTTCCGATCAACAGTGGGCTATCAAAAGCTGTTGATGTGTGTAATATGATGAATTTATTTATAACATTGGACAAATCATAACTGATAAAACCTTATTGTATGTTTGCGTTTTGTTTTTACCTTTTTTTACGGGGCGGAAAATCCTTTTGGATCTCCAGCTCTTCGGGGACTGAGGAGCCAGGTATGTGGTGAATCCACTAAAAAACACCCCGGCGGCGGGTCTCAGGCGCCCCGCTCTGAGGAGGACCCGGTCCATGTTATTTCAGGTCCCACTCAGGATTGACGCCGCGCCTATATAGACTCTGTCCGCGGGGAAGCCTTAGCTTCCCTCTGCCTATCGACCCAATCTTTATATGTGGCCTGTCGGGTCCTGTCGTGAAAATAACGATATTTCTGTATTGACCAGCGTAGTATTGTACAATCACTGATGGAATACCGATAGATAGTGTAAGACATTGACAATGAAAACAAAAGATATTCATTAAAAAATAAATGTAAATTTGAATACACGTATCTGCCATAATTATTGTTTCCTTTTTCGATTATTGACTTAACAAAATAATACGAGAAACAAAATATCAGAGATTCCTAAAACTGTATAACTAATCTTCAATACATCAGTTTGTGATGTTGTCGAAGGGGTATTAGCTAGTACTAATGGCTGTTTCTCCGTATATAGCTCTCAACGATTACAACTTACACTTTTGTGGCGTCCTTATACGATTAGTGAATAGATACCCGTCAATATGAATCAAGAGGTTTTTACCTTTTCGGGAAACACATTTAAGTTCCTACATCTTTAACATTTCGTCTATCACTTTAGAGGCTAGAATGGTCAGACATTATATACATTATTGACGTGAACAGAAGTTAGGGAGTTCGTGCAATTTATGTAAGAGGAGGATAAATGGAATCGTCAGTCTCTAGTTAGACATACAGGATCACTAAAAACTTGATCAACAAAATATGTTTGTATAGTGTACAAGAACAAGTTTAAATAACTATAAAAATATCACCTGTGTCATCCGAGCCATTATTACAAACCTTCTCCTTCTTTGGTGAGATGCCAACCAGCTGTTTCTGCCAATTTCAAGTATTTAAAGTCTTCAAATCTTAAGTCTTCGAGTCTTCAAGTCTTCGTCGAGATGAAATTAATAAAATATTTTTTTATATTTTTATTCATTATTACCAATCTATTGATAAAGTATCAGTTCATTCATGATATTGACAATAATATATAAAATTGATTCAGTAGTTTAAGCGCTGCATTAGAACATACAACTTTTGGCTTCACTGTAGCCGGGCAAATAAACTAAGTATTTCTTATTGATAATAAAACAACAATTAATATGAAACTCAAATTGACTTTAGACATGTTGTCTTATATTAGTTGGAGTAGTAATACTGCACTGCTTTCGTAATGAGTATGGTAACCTGCACTATTGGGGCCTATTGAAATCCTTCTGCATCATTGCACATTTCTGCATCTTTCATTATTATTAAGATAAGTTCTTAACTCAAGAAACGTATTTGATACTAAAATATGTAATGAAAAATAATATGAAAGTACAATTCTTGAAATAAATAAGACTTGCCCATTTCAAAATTACATTAAATTAGCTGTAGTTCAAGAAATATCAGTATATAACTACATCAGAGCTTTTTACAAGAAGGATTTGAATGGCTACAATAACCTAATGGTTTAGCAGTCATTGATAGATCTAAATACCATCTATGGACCACGAGACACTAGCACGAAGCCATCTATATACAGATCAAATTAATAATAGAACGTGACAAAATGCATTTCAGGTAAGTCAAATACAAACTCATTATTTATTTACAACGTGAAAAGCAAACTCAAAACGAATTCGTGAATTAATTACTGAACAGTCTATAAAACAGCTCGTAAAATCTGCTGTCCTTCACCTGGCATCCATTCTGTCGTCCTTCCTTATTACTAATTATGGACATTGAGCATTAAATTTGCAAGATACATGACTACCAGTCACGCAGAACCACTCCTATTCCCGATCAAACTGCCGAATCACCACTTAAAACTGACCTACCTCGACCCTCTTATCTGTACAAGAAATAGATGTGATAAGTAAAACCGGTGTGCAATAGAGAGACCTTCTGTTAGTGGCTATTTAAATGTGGGTGTACATACGAGGCCAAAACAACAGACCAAAGAGTTTGATGTGATAAAACAGAACGGATTGCTTGTAGGCGGCCAGTTGTCTACGATGACTGTATATGCAAATAAATGTCATCATGCCAAATGCAGCATAGAAAAATTGCGCAAGCCTAACGAACCATTCTAAACATTAACGATTGCAACACGTATACGTTACTAGCTGGCACTTGTTGCTTTGTTTGTAAATCATAGGCAGTTTGATCTTTACGAGCATCATTAACTAATTATCAAAGTACAATTTCAAGTTAGCTGATATGCATGGTATTAGAATTATACACAAGTCGCCAAGCATGTTGTTCTTGTTTAGAACTTTATCTTAGCCAAAAGGCCGAGAAGCGATTTTGTTTAGAAATTAGGTGCAATAAAGTGAAAGATTTTTACGTTTGGATTTAATGTTGTCAAGTATTACACTCAATAGTCATGTTTGGCGGTGTCTGTAATAAATATAAAATAAATATTGAAAGTATAACGTATAATCGCATTTTATTTAAATTTGTAACTACAGGTGTAATAGATATCTTTTTAGATGTAATCGTACCTATAGATGGAATAAACAGTTTTTATATGTTCTTAAATTGACGGAAGGGTGCTAGGGAAACATGACATACATTGGAACAACCCCATAAGTCCGTCTTGTGATAAAGTGTATCAGGAACAAAAGCATTAAACAAAAAATAAACAAAAATATTAATAAACCCAAACACAGACATTAGATATTTTACGTATATTACACCTTACTCAAACCAGCTTTTAGGAACACATTATTTTAAAAAATCGTGAAATGTTAAACTATATAATTGATGGCACGCATGTATTTGAATAAATAGACTTACTTTTATGTTAATTCTTACTTAAGAGAGATGATAAGTAGTTTCTTAACATTCTTAGTAAACTGTCAGACCTATTGACTGTTTAACAAAATTATCGTAACACACCTAGTACTAAAACCACTTCGTAATTTAGTCACTCTCCGGACAGCTGGCAACTTGTAGTAAGTAACGTACTTCGGTATTTATTTACGCATGTGTTCAATCACCCGTCTTAGAATCACTCACGGTTCAATAAACTCTTATTGCATTCACAAGTATATATTTATGGCAGATTAAAATACCTTTATTTAAATAATGAGAAATAAACTACTCAATAAAACAGTATTTTTATTTATTTATTTCTAGAATTAGCTTACAGGTAGCACTTGAGGTAAGCCTCACATGGGTCCGGATGGCGTAAGAAAGCGGTTCCCGGATCCCTCCCGTCTCAGGCGCAGAGTGGCACACCGTGGTGGTTTAGTGGGTAGTCTGGTTGGTGTCAGTCAGGAGTCCCACACGAAGCGAACCCCCTGTACCCGCAGGGGGGGAGCGAAGTGCGTAAAGGCATTCCACCACGTCAAAAAAAAAATACCGGTAAATGCCAAACGAATGCAGTTCATTTTTGAGATAAATAGGTAAAGATAGTCAAGAATAATTACTTTGAAGTTATTTCGCTGATTATGCTACGATTTTCTTTATATTATTTCTTTTTTTGTTTTGTTGGAGATAAAGACGGTTTGGTTGGAGGTGACGATTTTGTTGGAGATAAAGATACTCTACGACTTTTACCGGTTTCCTGTTCAGACTTCTTAGATTTTTTTGTTCTACTAGGATCTCGAGATTTCTCCAACATCTCAAAATAGTGGTTGACGGGACTAAGCCAACCGAATCCCTGTTCCGCTTTGCCTAACCAGACATGTCCATTTGGATCAACCAATTTTAATTTTCCTACAGGGCAGTTCTCAAGGAATTCACATTCCAATAAACTTGAATCAGGATAAATATATTTTCCTTGACTATTGTAGCACCAATCTTTGAACAATCCTTCGTATCGGGAGCCATCGGTGTACTGTATTCGAACATCTAGGTTCGCGCCGAGTTTATCATTGTCCCAAGTTCCAGTGTAAACGTCACCTTCAGCTGTTGTGTATACACCGATACCTTAATAGTAATGTTGTATAAGTAATCAAGTTAAGTCAACGATGCGTAAATCAAGTTAAACGTCATAAGATTCAAATAGTACAAAGAGCCGTACAAATTCAGTTCACGACTACGTAATCAGAGCGTAACGCTTCTCTGTAAGCGTCTTGGTATAAATTACTTACACGGTTCAATAAACCACATTCGAATCAAATGCGATACCTATCTGACTATATGTTTAACGAAATTTAAAGACGTGTAGGTAGATATTAAAAGGTAGTCCAATTTACATAAGTACGTCTTTAAGCTTCAACATAAAAGATAAACAAACAGAAATAAATACCCTTTCAAAACAGAAAATAAGATCGTTGAGGAACTAATACTAAGACTAATGTAATTTTATGCTGGGATAGGGACAGAAAGATGCAGAATATATATTACGAAAGTGCTTTCTAATTACTACCGCACTGCATTGTCCGCCTTTTAAATAATATGTGCTTATGACGTATTCTCTATTAATTTAAATAATCTAATTTAATACAAGCTATTTCGATCTCGTGTTAGTTAAAAAAATACATACCATGCATTTTAGCAGTACGATCTTTCTTTTTGGCCTCGAAACATCCGTCGTAAGTGTCCGAAGTTTTAAAAGTAAAGAATGCTTGATCCTGTACCACTAAAATCTCTTTTTCTTTCTTAACAATGGTTTCGGAATGTCCAACGCCGGCTTCAGCTTTGGCCAACATATTGTCGAGACTGCTCTACCTACTAAGAAAATACATTTTTCAATTGATATCGGTGTATGCACCTATATTTGTTAAACAACGTCGTGGCTAGCAATGTTTTTCCCTCCCAGGAAATTCAATGTTTATGATAACGTTGATAATATCCATAAAGCAGGCAGGGAGAAATTCGAGCTTACTCATATAAACAACCCATAATGTCCCACTGCTGTGCTCGGGTCTCCTCTCAGGAGAGGGTTAAGGCCATACGCCCCACGCTGGCCAAGTGCGGGTTGGGGACTGGCAAGAATACGTTGTGGCTACGTAAATCTTGCCGTTGGATGTTTTTAAGCCACCCGAAGGCCTCCAACTAAGCTTCACGACTGTTATCGTATGATAACAACCGGGACCGACTGCTTAACGTGACCTCCGAATCACGGAGACGCTCATGGTAACATGCCACCAGCTTACTCATATGATCGTATCTAACTCCAAAATAAAATAAAATGTAAAAGTTTGCTGTTTGATGATTAGTTTCAAGTAATCTCTTAAGGAGAATTATGTCGGCCTTAAGTATTCTAGACCCTGTAAAGAAGCGAGTGTTTTTGAGACGTTAAGAAGAAAGAGAAAACTTTTCAGTAATAGGAATGATTTTAACCGACTTCAACAAAGCAGTAGGTTCTCAATTCGATTGTATTTTTTCTTCTTTTCAGCCGAGAGACGTCCACAGAATAAAGAACTTACTACTGACATTACATTTCTAAATTAAAACATTTTATTATGAAAGGATATGGTGAAATGAAACTTTTATATGCTGCTCCATTTCGAAGTATTTCATTTTAACGATTTCCGCTAACTATAAAAGCGCAGTGAATACTATGTGTTAGAATTTAATATTGATACTTGAACGCTTGGCTTCAGTTTTGCTGTTTGTTTTGACTTAGGCCCATTATTTATTTATTTAATACTATGTACTTTTGTACATTGGCGGATATAATGCTCAGGGTATTCTCTTCCAGTCAACCTTAGGGTGGTGTGGAAATCTTGTAAGGTAGGTGGTGCACAAAGGTTTCCGTATGGAACTAACAACAAACACTACACAAAAGAATGAAAGAAATACTTAAACAAACATAAACACATACAGTATACATATGTCTTAAATACAGACACAACTATATCCTACTAATATTATAGGTAAACGCGAAACTTTGCAAGTATGGATGCATATTTGTTACTCTTTCTCTTAAAAACTACTGAATGGATTTTAATGAACCTTTACGATAATATAGCTCAAAATAACACATAAGTCATAAATTATATAGATACAATTCACACAATATCTTCGTACCGTGGGTAACACCGCGGGGCTCACCTAGTACACATGTAAATATACATACACACTTATATTCGTACACAATAAAAACCTGAATATAGGTTATACCAACTATCGGTTATAAGTTTCTACCGTTTCGTTAAGAAGCTCATGCACCTTCTTTTTGAATATAAAACGGTTTGTGAACATCTTGATTTTAAATGGTAGTGTATTCCAGACTATTATTAAAATCCATTATCTAATAATACGAGAATCAAAAACTTTGTAACCCTTTTTACGAAAATTATGCAAATGGAGGAGTTAGAAATTTTGCACAGTTATAGGTAGTTTATACAGAGAAAGAGTGTAGAAAGCTAAAAAAAACAAATGAACTATAGTCGAATTTCGACAATTGACTTCTCAAACACGTAAATCTTTAGAGGTAGAATCGAAATGAGTGTGACTGAATATGTTTCGATGTTAAGGATTCAGTAAGATTACAGCTAGACGTGATTTGATACAAACTCCAACTCGGGCATTTAATTTAGATAAGAATATTAATCCCAAATGGAAGCCAGTCTTAAAACTTGATGACCAATGAAAGATGTTTATTCAAAAATAGCTGCATGACATCGAATGTCACCGCTGCCGATGCTGCTGGTCAATGATATACAACGCTAAGTTAATGAATCAAGTACTTATTAACATATTTGTCCACCGAGGGATCTTCATTGTCTACCACTTCTTCATCTTCCTAGCCCTTATTATTCCCAAGATTTAGGGTCGGCTACTAGTTCAACCGGTTTTACCTGAATATCAGTTTTTACATCGGAGCGACTGGCATCGAACCTCTGCAACCCTTGTTGTCAGTGTATTTTACGGCGCACCGGTGTGGGTGTCGGCTCTGACCGCCCAGAATAAGGCGCGCCTCTGGCGCCCTCAGAGGGTATTGGCGGTCAGAGCCATACGCGGATACCGCACGGTGTCGACCGAGGCGGCGTGCGCCTAGGCCGGAACACCCCCGTGGGATTTGGAGGCGGAAGTGCTCGCCGAAGTTTATCGAACGGTGGCTGAATTCCGGGCGGAGAGTGGCATGCGCCCTCCGCCCGAAGAGGTACGCGAGTGGCGTGCAGCCGCCCGTCGAGCCACGATGGCTCGTTGGTCTTCGCGGCTGGAGACTCCACGCGCTGGCTTCGCCACCGTGGAGGCCCTCCAGCCGGTCATCCTCTAGTGGGCAGGGCGGCAGCACGGGACCCTTTCCTTCTGACTGACGCTGGTGCTTTCCGGGCACGGTTGCTTCGGCAAGTACCTGCACTTGATCGCGCGAAAGGGATTTGAGTCCCGCTTGCCACCACTGTGACTGCAGTGAGGACTCGGCCCAGCACACGCTGGCGTTGTGCCCCGCTTGGGCGCCGCAGCGTCGGGCCCTCACTGCAGTCATCGGAGGAGATCTCTCGCTGCCGGCCGTCGTACGCTCCATGGCCGGCGGCGAGAGCAGTTCTACCGCGGTCGCGACCTTCTGCGAGGAAGTCATCTGGCAGAAGGAGGCGGCCGAGAAGGCCCGGGAGGACGATCTCCACTCGGACCCGATCCGCCGCCGGCGAACCGGGCGGCGGAGGCGCGCCTATCAGCGCCTCATGCCGTCCTGAGTGTGGCCGCGGATGGGCGGGACGGGTTTTCCCCCATCCGCTTCACAGGCCAGCCGCGAGGGGGCGACGTTACGCGTGTGCCGTACGTCGCCTAAATTGAGAGTTTACCATCAGACCACGGAGCTCGCTTCAGTGCGGGCTGGCGCTGGGAGGTGTCCGGATGGCGTAAGAAAGCGGTTCCCGGATCTCTCCCGTCTCAGGCGCAGAGTGGCACACCGAGTGGTTTTAGTCGGTTCGATTCCGACACACCGCCCCGCCGCAAACCCCGGTGGGGTGAAAGCCAGAGGGGGATTCCACACGTAAAAAAAAAAAGTAGTCAGTATATTTGAGGGCACTGACTTCCCAATAACGTTTGCCATAGAAGTTCATGACAACCGGGACCGACAGCTTAACGTGCTCTCCGAATCTCAGGCGCGAAACGCCGCCATATTCTATTAAGAATTTCTTGTAAGAAAAACCCAACAGCAGTCCGACCCGGGAATTGAACCCGAGACCTCTTGATTTGCAGTCGCTTACGCTAACCATTAAACCAACGAGGCAGTCTTCATTGTCTACCTAATGCTCTTAAAAAGATAATTACAACTACTACAACAAGCCCGTTGTATTCATGTGATGATGGTTCAGTGGGATAAATCTAAGGCGTAAAAGTTAGTAAGGCGTAAGCCATTTATCTGACAAGAACCAACAATGATTAATATATAAATCAACCTATCGTCATCTACTGCAACTGAAGGTCTGCCCTTAGAAGCGTAAACTATCTATAACTTACTTATACTACATCATAGGTAATTAAAAAAATTAAAATCACAAACCACCCAACCTTAAAAAGCTGTCGGTAATATAAATTAAATTGTTTAATATATTAATCTACTTTAAATGAAGAACACAATGGCAAATTTTCAAACATGACGTGATTCAGTGTCATGTAATGTCAGATCGCGTGTGGTTTTTGCACCCAAGGACAAGCTGTCCATCGCAGTAACACTAAACAGTTTATGTACATACATCTATGGTAATAACGTGTAACGAGGTTAATTAAAAAGGTTTATAATTATTTTTATATACATGACATAACTACACAAGGTTAGCAAACAAGTAAGCACAGACAAGTAAAGGCAATAAATTACATACAAGATAAGGAATTAATTAACTTCTTAAAATGCAACGAAAACTAGAGAATCCTGTTTTAACTCAGGTTTGTGAGTGGTTATTTTGTGTTCATTCTTAATTTGTATTACTTACTGGAAATTATTTGAAATTAACCCATTCTAAGGTTCGGTCATGATCATTACCTTCTTGATGCAAATAGTAAAAAAACACAACAAAATACTTAGTCATGTCGACTTCACTCAAAAGTCGTAGTACCGTCGACCACTAACAGCAAGGCATATCTAGACTGTCAAGGTACACCGTGGCGTATGCCGGGCGTCTTCAGCAGTGTGCCTTAATATACTTTAGAAGTCCTCGGAAACCAAGACAGATCTAAGGACGCCGAGGCAATCCTTTGCTAGTGTCTTCGGCAGTCTTCGAGAAACCGAGTCCAACCTGGATATCGCAGCCATTTACTAGAAGACACCGTCACTCATACGTTATGTAGGTGCGTAATATTGATAAGAAGGCAGATATAGAATTAACTTATCTTAGGCAAAGGAACCGCAACGGTTGCATTTTTAAGCAGACCTCATGACAATCCCATGCAACTCACCTTCAGTGTGCATGGGAGTAGCCATCCCATGCATATAGTTGACGACGGGCCTAATGTTGGTGAACTAACGAAAATCTCAGCAGTCCCCAACCAGCACTTGGCCAGCGTGGGGACGTTTGGTCTTAACCCTCTCCTGAGAGGAGACCCGAGCACAGCAGTGGGACATTATGGGTTGTTGATCGATTGATTGAAAATCTCACAACAAATAAAACAATTGATATTTTAATAAAATATATTTTACTAACGTTTCATATAAAGATTTTAACTATGAAATGCTTATATATTAATAAATGACCATTGCCAACTTTTGCAAACGCATATTAACAATCGATTCGTTAACTTACATTAACAGCAGGCACAAAACTATTTATAACATATACATAATTATACATAATGTACATTAAAAACAAAGCATACATGTCGTTACCACAAGGTATAATAATTATTCGGTTGCATTACCGATGTGTTTATAAATTAATAGACTTTGAAATCGAACATTATCCGTCCATAAAAACTAAAGCTTTGATTCATTAAAATAAATAAGATTTATAACTTTCATTATTTAAGCACTATCCTTCAAATAACGCGGCGATTACATTTTAATGGGATTGGACTGGCACAACACATTTATTAGAAAAATAAATATGTGAATAATGACATAAAATAATTGGTTTTCTATAATTATATTAGTTAGCACGGTCCTTATTTTTCCATTTTGAGTATCATCGCAGTTAGTTAATCGATTACATACATTTAGATATGATTCAGTTTTTTTCTGTTAATTTATTGATAAACTTAAAGGTCGCTACGTGTTGTAAAACTTTAATGAATATTAACTCGAATAGCCTCAACTTTTTCTGAACAAAATGCTTATGGTTTTTATAAATTATTTTTTAAATGTAAATGCCACAGTTTAGTAGTCAGGAAAAGTTTAATAAACGGTAGGTTAAAATTACATAGGCTTGAGGCAATGAGTTTTACTTTTAAAATTCAATAGTTAGTAGCAACTTTGAACTGTAATATTAAAAAAACTTTAAAAACTGAATATTTACAGTACATAACCGTATATAGACACGGTTAAAAGAAGGACAATGCAATATCTATTCCTAGTTTGAGTAATTTGTTAAATGCACTTTGCATTTTAAACAATAAGTTCTGAAGTAAATTAATTACATATTAAAGAATCATGTTTGCTGGATCTTCGAGGTTTTCCTTGAGTACCTTCATCCATTGTGCTCCTACCGCGCCGTCGACCACTCTGTGGTCCGCTGAAGCGGTAAACGTCACGAAATTCGCCAATCGGAACCTAAAATACACAAGCAATCGATACATTTGATTGCTTCTCCAAGTCATCTGAGGTCTCGGGTTCGATTCCCGGGTAAGATCAGCAAAATATTTGTTTCGGAGTTTGGATTTTTTTACGTATAATATGTATTTACAAAAAAAATTATAATAATGTATTTTAATTATATCGGTTGTCTAGTACCCATAACACAGGCTCTGCTTGAATGGTACGGCGTAGTGTGTAAGATATCCGAAATATTTTTTATTAATAAAACAGTGAACCCCCGAGTGATCCCCGCACTCTGATCACATGGTTCAAGTTTTCGTACGAATTACTCAAATATTCGAATACCAATTTAGGATTTATGAAGAGTGCCAATGAACGAAAGTACCTTTACATAGTACTTAGATTAATATGAAGTCTCTTAGAAAAATTCCGCAGTCTGTTCGCTTAGATTTTTTAAAGTACTTAACGGATTTTAACGCAATTTTCAGCAATGAATGGAGTAATTCAAGAGGAAGGTTTATATGTGTAAAAATGCATATTAAAGCTGGGCCGAGTCGCTAATAATTTATAAAGAGTGGCAATAAATCGAAGTATGAAATTAATTTGAGTAATTTTTACCCTTCTACAGCAAAGCCAAAAAGAAGTATAGTTTTGGCAGTCTATGTATGTTTGTATGTTCCACCGTGGCCGTGGTAAAACGGGCCTATTACTAAGACTCCGCTGTACGTCCGTCTATCATCAGGTATCTCATAAACTGTGATAGTCAGACAGTAAAAATTTTCAAAGATGATGTATTTCTATTGTTGCTATAACAAAAAATACTAAGACTAGAGTTAAATAAATATTTAAGGGGGGGCTTCTACAAAACAAACGTGATTTTCGTGCGCAAGTCCGACTCACTGTGGTTTAGAAAGCCAGAAGAGTAAGAAATAAAGTTGTGGCAATTTCAAAATTAAAATCATCATCATCATCATCATCAGCCTATCGCAGTCCACTGTTGGACATAGGCCTCTCCAATTTCACGCCACTTAGTTCGATCTATGGCTTCTCGCATCCAGCTCCTGCCAGCCGTCTTGCGCAAATCATCGCTCCACCTGGCTTGTGGATTAATTAAAATCTACTAAAAAAAAATAATCACTTCATATTTATAGCACTTACCCTTGCTCTTCATTTTTGTCAGGAATGACCAGTTGTTGTAATCCACCGCATGCCACTATAACCGACTGCGGGGGATTGATAATAGCGTTGAACATTGTAATACCTGAAAATAAATACAGTATTAAAACAGTTCGGTATTAAATCGTAGTTTAGCTAACGTAGTCTCATAATCATCTCGTCGTGTTCGTGTCGCATAACCGTCCAATCGGGTTATGAGAGCAAGGGAACAGAGAGTGCACCTGTGTATGCGCATACACTTGTGCATTATAATGCGTATTCTTAATCTGTCACCACAAGAATAAGTAAATATTTAAATAAATTAATATTTCGGACATTTAACACACAACGCCATCTAGTCCCAAACAAAGCAGAGCTTGTGTTATGGTTACTAGACAACTGATATAAATACATATATACTTTTTTGTAACATACATAGAAAACACCTAAACTCCGAAACAAATATTTGCAGATCATACAAACACGTGGTCCAACCCGGGAATCGAACCCGAGATCTCAAGCACAGCAGTCGCATACGTTACCACTGCGCCACCGAGGCAGTCGAAATTATTATTTTTTAATACATTTTTTTAAATTAGACTGCACGGTTGGCGTAGAGGTTTAAGTGGTTTTGGGTTGAAATCCCACATAGGAGAACACTTTGTGTGACCCACAAATTGCTGTTCTGGGTCTGGGTGTTCTTTGTGTCCATTTCATGTATGTTTGTAAAGTCCTCCGCGACACAGGATGTATGCTTAGTTTCCGAATGTCTTTAAAAAAAAGAATAATATTTTCTGCTACTTACCATACATGCCAAGATTCGACACAGTAATGGTGCCTCCCTGAAATTCATTAGGTTGTAGTTTGCCTTCGCGCGCTTTAGCACCAAGTTCTTTCATGTTCTTCGACAAGTCGAGAATACCGCGAGAGTCGGCGTTGAACAATATCGGAGTTATTAGACCCGTTGGTGTTGCTACTGCCACTGATACATCTACATTGTTGAACCTGAAATAGGATTGATAGCCAATTATATATATTTACTAACATCATACTGTTTGTTTATTTGGTTAGATCCTGTACTGTGGTGAATCGTCCTTTAACCAAATAAACACTGAAATATATATATGGCCAATGGAATATCCGAAAACAATGACGTCATAAGTTTTGTATTTGGTACATTTTTCATACAAAGTGATCGTTTTGACTGATGATAAAAAGTAACTAATTTGACAAGGTGTCATTTGCGAGAGGTGAGATTGCGCGAGTCATCTAGTACAACTGGATGGTTTAAGTTATTCATGGGCTATTTTCATATTGTTTACCGTAAACGGTATTCATTCCTATTGTATAAGAGATATAGTTTTACTTGTGAGATGCATTATTATGAGGGCCCGTCTGATCGTTTAAAGAACAGTGATAAAATATAAATGCAATAAAAAGCATACGAAAAAGTATCGTCTACATTAAACTCACTGTCTAATATAAGTTTCCATCCAATAGGCATTAGCGGCAGGCACTCGTTTACAAGCGGCAGCTACAGCTTTCACGATAAAGTCGTTCAGTGAAATCTAAAAAAAAATAACATCGATTGCTATGTATACCAATAATATTAGCTAAGCTGAAATGTTGTGCTGAAAAGTTTCTCTGTTTGATTGTTGAACGTTGTCTCAGGAAGAATGGTCCGATTCGAATAATTACTTCAGTGTTAGATAGCCCAGTAAACGAGAAAGGCTTATAGGCTTATATATCATTACGCTACAGCCAAAAGGAGCGGATTATTAATTAATTAAAAATGTTTCAAAAACGAGAAAAAATCCGTTAGAGACCTGCGTGTTTGCAAAATTTCACAAAAACAATGTATGAACGAATTGTTCCCCTTTAAAAGTACTAAAAACATTTAATTAATAAGTAATTCAACATGTAAGCTACCGACGAGAGAGACCCATCAATCAACAGCAATCTATTATAATTTATTATATGCTATGATATATCAATCTGTCTCGGATATCGATACGATATCCGATAAACCGATATAAGGATTACAAATACACAAATCTCACCTTTAAATCCGACTTTTCGCTCGCGAGTCTCTCGTTGAGTTTCTTCCTCATCGCCAAGGTTTTCTCGACGTTGACCGTCATGCTCAGTTGGTAGTGGGGGATGGTCTGCTTGGAGGCCGTCAGTCTCTTGGCGATGGTGGTGCGCATGGAGGAAAGCGGAATGTCGACGAAGGTGGCGCCGGGGGCGGGCGCGGGGGCGGGATCGGGGGCAGCCGCCGGGGCCGCACCCTGAGCCGCCATACCTGCCAAGTCGCCACTCTTCACCGATCCGTACAACCCTGACCCTGGGCCTGGAGGTTAAATGAACTAAATAGAACTCAACTTATACGTAAAAAAAACATAATTACTTGTTTTCTTAGAGAATAGAATACACTTTATTGTGCAACAGATCTAACAGTTTACATAATACATCAATTGAATTACCGTGTACAAATGGCGGCCTTATCGCTAAAAAGCAATTTCTTCCAGGCAACCTTAATACTAGTTTCATCGAAAGTGAGTCTTCTATTTACTTCATTTAATCTCAGGTCTTTAATACCATCGTACTTTAAATTTGAAAGCAAACATTTATTCGAAACTTAAATATTTATTGTATGCTGGATGGTGGTATATTTTTTAGTTTTAGTTCTAGATATTTAAGACATTTAGGAGAAAAATGTGTTCACCTCGGAATGAGAAATAATAAGGAAAAGTAATTGAAAGCTATCTCAAAGGTGTCATAAAATCTCGTGGCCATGTATTAAGATTTTCAAGATCAAAGTCAAGTCAAAAATTTTAGGGCACGGGACCTTTAATATCTCGAGACTTAAAAAATTTTGACACGGAAGCTTACACCACTTTAAAGCTTATTACTTCATAGGCAAAAGATAACCGATAACTTGTCCGGACTATGAAAAAGATAGACAAAAAATAACATTGTTAACTTAAGAGATGCAGAATAGTTTTTTGGCGATTGAAAACCAGCTGATAATTGACTATCGCGTCGCTAATGAACACGTGCAACTCTAGAGATATTAACGCTCCTAAAGTCTCTTCTAAAACAGAGAGAGACGGAGAGAATTCCACTCAGTGAAAAACAAAAAAAAAACGCATATTAGGCCTCTACACACCATGCCAGCCTTGCCACCGGATTATACATAAATGAATGTAGTGACGCTCTACGGCCTGTGCTGGCGGCATGATGTGTAAAAGGTCATCCATAAATATTTGTAATGATAAGAATTTCTTCGAAACAAACTATGTTATTCATAAAAGCTATAGTTTATTAACTTCGTTTATTTGATCAGCTGTTGCGTTTTTTGTGCTCTTTTAGTACCTGCCCGATTTTCTAAGTTATCTGTAATTAATTATGTATAAACAAGTATTGAATAAAGTTTTCAGATTTTCAACTATTTTGAACTTTTTAGATTGATTTATCACGATTATAACAACTAAAATGATAAACTATACTCAGTGAACGAATACAATAAGAAAAAAACATAATTATAACAAAGACTCAGTTTCGTTAGTTGGACGTAAATTTAATAATACGTAAATAAAAAAAAAGTAAAGTGCAAAAGTAATAAAAATAAATATTAAATAATTATGATAACTGTTTTTAGATGCATTTTATTTCTAAAAAAAATTCTTGAATTTTTAAGAATCTGTGCGCTTACTAAATGGTGCTCGCTACGCTTGATATGTACACTAGATATGGGCACTAAAGAAAAAAATTGCTCACGGGCGCTTCACGGGTTCGAGACACCTCTGGCTATAAGTGACAAACCTCCGAGTCGTATGTTTTTGATTTCGGCCAGTCTCCTAGCGAAAGGGCTAGCGTACACCCTGCCGCCAGCTGGAGCTGCAGGTGCTGCTGGAACCGCGGCAGGCGCGGGAGGTGGAGGTGGTGCAGGGGCAGCGGGGGCAGGGGCAGGGGCAGTCGGGGCCGCGGCCGGAGCAGCTGCTGCTGGTGCTGGTCACACAAGAATTAAAATAATAAAATTAGGGAAAAACTCAGTTACAACGCTTACCGACAAATCGGCCCAACAGCACAGACGTCAAAACTAACCGTTAAAAATATTAAATAAATAAAAATAAATTTTTTCGGACATTTTAACACAACGCCATCTAGTCCCAAACTAAGCAGAGCTTGTACTATGGGTACTAGATAACTGATATTAATACTTATATACTTTTTTTTGTAAATACATACATATTATACATAGAAAACACCCAAACTCCGAAACAAATATTTGCAGATCATACAAACATTTGGTTCGACTCAGGAATCGAACCCGAGACCTCTAGCACAGCAGTCGCAAACACTACCGCTGCGCCACCGAGGCAGTAATAATAATAATATTAGTTATCTTTTGTATAAAAGGCAACTAATAGTAAATAGTAATGTATGTACAGTGCCCTAGTGCGGGACTAGGGCACTATATATACATCCTTCGTCACGGGGACTTTACAAACATGCACTTAGACGGGCACAAATAACGCCCAGACTTAGAACAACCATTTATTGATCCCACAACATACCTTTTGGTTTCGGAGCCGGCGCTGGAGCTGTAAATATGATTTATTAAAATCATGCAAATTAAAATGATAATTGTAAGCCATGCAATATTTCAGTTGGGGTGTTAAGAACTAAATACTTGTATGATTATCAAGCATATTGTTTAACTACATAACCTATAGCTACTGTCATTGGATATAGTTAAAATATGTATTGTGTTCAATATTTCATGCATGCATCATCCATGTGCATTTAGTTGGTTCGATTCTGGAAACCCGAGTAAATGTTAGCAATAAAATGTTAAAACGCGAATAAGAATACATTTGATGTGTTCTTATTCGTCTTTTAACATTGTTTGCTGTATTCTAAATGCACACAGAAATTACATTTAGTTATATTTTTTGTTATACAGTATTCTATTTATGTGTGTTAGTCGCAAGATTATACAAGTTTGAGTTTTAGCGAACATTGTTGAGGGGTTTAGCGTAGGTATATTACAACGGAATGAATGAGTCCCCCGCTAGGCCTATATAATTACTTCTTGGGGCTCTGCCAGCATAACACACGTTATATTTAACGTGTTCAAAATAACATTGCCTGTACCATCAGTAGTACGTATTTATGTTATTTTTGTTATCCGTAAGACTGTTTTTCATACAACCATATCTTTGTGTCAAGGACTTAATATTCATGCGTCATAAACTCTCATGTCCTTATTAGTATGTATGTATGATATGTATGATATGTATGTATTTACAAAAAAAAGTATATAAGTATTATCTCAGTCGTCTAGTACCCATAATACAAGCTCTGCTTAGTTTGGGACTAGATGGCGTTGTGTGTTAGATGTCGGAAATATTTATATTTATTTATATTATATATTTATAGTTTACTCAATCGATCAAACAGAAAGGTAATTAATGTCAGCAACAATGAAATTTGAATATAGTCCTACACAGTTTTCTTTCTCGTTAACAGAAAAAAATAGATACACTAGAAATAAATTTATTAAAAACACAACGAAATTTAGTATAAATTGATACAAAACTTTACTATAAAAAAATAATACTCAAGTAATGCAATATTGAAAGTGCATTCACTTAGCTTACTTAGGTATACATTGATTTGTGTAGATAGCACTTAAATAAGTCTCACCATGCATTTTTAATCCAAATATGCAGTAAAAAAAAGCAAACAATCTGCGTATTATAAATCCAACATTAACTTACAATCGTCTTTGAAGTCTTTGAAAGCCGCTACTTCATCTGCACTTTCTACAATAATGCAAAGTAATTTGCCAACCGGTACACCCTTTGTGCCAGCTGGAATGATGATCTTAGCCAAATACCCCTCTTCTGGAGTTTCAAATCCCATTGTGGCCTTGTCCGTTTCGATCTCACAAAGTAAATCACCTAAAATTAAAACAATCAAACATATAATTATTTTAGTTTGTAACTTTAAGAGATTCACTCCTTAGTACCTATTTATTATTAATATGTATATGTGAAGTGAAGCACAAACTTTGTAGCCGTTTTTAGTCGACCGCGTCAGAAGGAGGTATCTTTTTACAAAAATATGCAATTGTAGGATCCAATTTGGCACCATAAAGTTAACATAGGGCAAGAGTTAATTAAAAAAATTGAAAAAAATACTGGTCGTATTTCCGACCACTGGGCGACCAGTAGTTAATATCCGATTCTTAGTAATTAACTTCCTATACCCTTAGTACCCGTAGGGATCTATTTCTGTAATGCTATAATCTTTCAGAACTAAACGAGATAGGGAAAGGCCGATCCCCAATGTAGAGAACGTAGGCAGCGATATCAGCCTTCATCGTTTTTATTCAGAATCGCAATCGCGTTGCAACAGGCAGGTAGAAGCATGACGCGGTTTCGATCCGGAAAGGACTTATTATGGTCCGAGTCCTCTTTAGAATAGGGGGCCTGATTCCGGCCGTCGTGGTGATTGAGTAATAACATCACATATTCCTGGCATTAAAGTTAGAAAATTTGTTTCGCGAACCTCATTCTCTCACCAATGAGCAAAAATACAAGTTAGAAAAAAAAATATGATAGAAAAGTTTGTAGGAGGAATTTCGCAAAACGTATCCTACATTGAATCATGGATTTATAGCTACCACCCTCTCAGCAATATATATAGTAGCAATAGAAATCCACGCAATGGGTGTTTGAAGAGAACGATTTGCCCACAAAATTTGTTCACGGTCGAAGCGTTAATAAAAAATGATAGCGGTTTTTTCGACGCTTTGTACCAGTATCAGTAATTCCGCTAGAAGACCATACAACAGTTACTAGTCAATGGTATAGCGAAGTTTGTCTGCCTCGAGCTTTCCGGGAACTGGATAGCGTGCGCCCAAGGAGCGGCGTCCGTGGCATACTTTTTTACCAAGATAAAGCGCCCGCTCACACAGCTGCTAGAACTATGGGCTATTTGACAACTTCGTACGGAGGATGGAGTAACATTTGTACACAAATGTCACCCCATCGTCCGTACAGCCCAGATTTAGCTTCAGCGATTTTTTTAAAATTTTCTCGTTAAAAAAAATGTTTCGTGCAGGTGCACTCTCCGTTCCCTCACTCTCATAATCCAATGTGACGGTTATCTGACACAACCAGAGAGAGATCAGGACCGACAGCTTTAGGTACGTGCTTTCCGAGGCACGAGGGTTCAGACCCTAGCTTCCAAGCTCCGAGCTATTATATAGTATATCTATAATCTGAAAAACTTAATAATTCATTTTGGCCTGACTCTGGATTCGAACTCTTCATGACCAGCAGCTGCATACCCCAACCGCGAGACCACCGAGGCAGTCTAAACGATGAAAATTATATAAATATATTGCCTTTATTTTATTGAATTGAATAAATCTATAATTATAGATCTACTGCGAAATATATATACATCAACGAAAATCATGTTAGTTACACCATTTATAAACTCATGAACAGCTGAACTGATTTGGCTGAAAACTGATGGGGATGTAGCTTAACACCACTTTTTCTGCAGTTTCTTTTTTCTAAATTGGTTTGCATAGCTAGTAACCAATTAAAGAAAATAAATTAACTAAATTTTAAGTTTACGAACCTATTTCATTTCAATTGTCTGCATCTTACTTATATTCTGTTTATAAAATGCTTAAGAGATACCAAAAAATAACATATTACACATACCTTCAGAAAGTTTGTCACCCTCCTTCTTTGCCCAATTCAGAATAGAACCATTCTCCATGGTTGGTGATAGTGCTGGCAATATAACCTTGTGATGATTTGGCAAATTTGCATAATATCTTTTCTGAACAAGATTCCATTGTGGCAAAGTACATATACTTTTATCCGGACTACAAATTCTGCAGCAAACATTAAAAATATTAAGTAAATTATAATTATAGAAAGCAAGAATATACATTACTAGCTTTAGCAAGAATATACAGCACCTCAAAAAACCAAAAAAAGGAATAATGTAGGCTACATTTTTTTTTTAATTAAAGAAAAATTTTAATACAAAATTAAAACAAGGTAAATAATGGTTTTAGAATTTTTGCTGTTTGTCTGTCTGTTTGTTTGTGCACACTAAATTCAGAAGCGGCAAAACCACACTCAATGTGGTTTTCACTAATGTGTTATGGTTTACTCCATGTAACATTAAATGTTAGTTACATTTCAATTGGTTCAATAATTAAAAAATTATATCACTTTGTAGAATCACCGGTGTTTTATTTACCTTAAGTACGCAGGCGGAGCCGCAGGCAAAAGCTATTATAAAATGGTAAAAATTGACAGAACACATGTAAGTGATTTGTACATACAAATGGTTGAATTTCAAGTTCTGGATCAACTGGGTGAAGATTTTTTTAATAAATTACGTTATACGTTTACATGAACTAATCACACACTAGTATAAAATTCACATCATGCAGAATGTAATGGGAAGTAATCTCGTAATTATCAAAGTCATCTTGATAAGTTAATCAGTTTGCACTAGATCCAAGTACGTAAATCATTTAGTTGATGGGTGTTGTTACATAATTGAATACCATCTTCACATTAAATCTGATACTATCAATGTCAATGTGATAAGATGATATTTCTTTTGTAAGAATAACTATCTGTTTGACACATTATGATCATCACTCAAGCAAAACTGATTGGATGATGATAAATGGATTCATACTAATAATATAAAATCGACAGTTACCCTGTCCGTCTGTTAGGATTCCACTGTTAAAACGCTGCACCAATTTCAATAAAATGGGGCATGGAAATACTTTAATTCTTGAGTAAAGACATAGGCAATTCTTAACTGCTTCAACCGACATAAGAGGGTGGAAAAGCTAGTTGCTTATACAAATGCTCAGATTGAAACTTGAGTTCTTATTATCTCTAAGGAACACGATCTTTCTATTTATTTTAAGTATAAAACTATAGTAATGTAAGAAATAAAATGTCTTGACAATAAATTGGTTGTAGTGCCCTCAGGCCAGTTGCAGACCACAAGCTTTAGTATTAAATGCACCTGTCTTACATTTTGAGTTATCTGTATTAAAATCATTATGGTATCACTCACATACAGAGTGATTAAAAAAGTCATTCACAAATTATGTCTTATCTATGAGCCTTTCATTTACTAACATCTGTAATCATTGAGTCAACAATGTTAATATTATCAATACTTCTACACAAATCATTTAACTTCAAATTACAACATACACTTATTATTAAAGATTCTGGGGAAATAAATCTATATGGTTTCCGTGTGGTCTGAATATGGAATGTCACCCTTGTGTATTTCATTGGTGTTGTAATTTAAAAAAAAAGCAAATCTGTAAGATTACATCACTACACACATTTAAACAAAGCCCAAAACCTCCTTTCTGAGAAAAGGCATGTGTCCAGCAGTAAACTATTGGAAGTTGTTATGACGATTTCTATTAAGAACTAGTTTTTCAAAACATAAAATACCCTGTTATTCTAAAGTAGATATGTCATCTCGGACAATGGCAATTTTGTTTTGTCTCTAGAGTTCCAGATTAATTTTACAAGGATACAAGGAAGTTACATATACACATACATACACATTTCACATATACATAAATTAATACTCATTTATAGAGAGAGGTCTATGTCAAGGAGTGGGTTGTTAAAGGCTATTGAAGAAGATACAAGATTTATGTTTCTTTTATTTATATAGACCAGGTTAACAATTGTTAACATATTGTTTTAATTCAGGCAAAGTTCAAAATGCCTGCTATAGCTGAAATTTTGATAATACTTGCTATTTTGTTTCAGTTGTTAATATAATTAAGGATAAGGCTCGCAACCATTTAATTTGCCTAAACATCATCTGATTTCATACAAATTGGACTAATGTGGCAAATTACCTGTATAGTAGACCAAAACCTCCTTTCCCAGAGTAGTAACGGTGAAGTGATAATAGGTAAATTAATTAAATAAACATAAGATAATCAGGAAATTAAAGTTTCATGTTGGCCATAAAACGAATATGGCATTAAGCATATACTAAAAGGTGATTAAATTTATTTTCAGAAAAATGTGAGAAGCCGGTAGAAAATTACGTACTACACATCAGACATTATTCAAGGAGGCTCCTGTCATTGACATTGCGGTTATGCAACTAGGTAACGTACAAACATAAGTTTATAATAATGTATATAAAATCAATAACTACTTTAATAAAATCCTAGATCTTCTTAAATAAATAACTGTGTTAAACGCAGCGGTACTCACTTGCTCGAAAATTGCCTTTTACACAATTCTACACTGATACATCTCGTGATATTTGTCCGAAGTGCTTTTTTTAAACTTTCGTTTACTATTTGATTTCGTACAAAAATCGATCGCAGCATGTTGAATTATAATTTATATATAATTAATTCATCCAGATTTAGGACGGTTTCATTAATTTAAAGATCGACCTTTTTAGAAGTTGTAGGTCGTTGACGATGCTTACTTTCCGTACCTGACAAGTGCTGAACAACAATTTATTTGACAGCTGATGGACCAATAACATGTTTCGCTTTCTGATTGCGTTCCACTACCTATCATATTACCATTTCAAACGCTAAAAATTAAAAGTAAAAAACTTCTTTACAACAAGCTTTCGTGCATTAAAATTATTTATTGAAACTTCAATTAACATTTACTTACTATGAACTTTTAATATCATTTTTGAGATTTAAGTGCATATTTGCAAAACAAATATGGGCGTGCCGAAATAAGTCTACTCTACTCTATGGAAAGCATGAGCAAAATCTAAGAGATGTGATCACCACACTCATTGCGAATGCAGCATGGGGGCCCATACTATGGCGGAATTGTATATACTTCTGCATCATCTGGACACCTGTCATTTTAGATTGGTCTTCTGTAAAATGGTGCTACTGCCCTAGCCAAGCCAGACCGCTCGTGCTGAAACCAGTGTGGCTCTACAACTTGTTACTACCTCAGTGGTGTAGTGGTAGCTTATGCTATAGGTTTTAAAGGTTTTAAAGGTTTTAAAATTTATGTTTGTATGAGTTATAAATATGATAAGAATGACTTTTAGTAAGACTGTTGCCCAAAATATAAATTTTAATTTTTTTTGTTATTAATTTGTTCATAGTTTCCTTCATTTCAATAGCATAAATTAACAACTTTTTTATTTTCTTCGAATCCCTTGTCATTTTTTTTATTTTTCAAACAAATTTTAATAGAAACCAAATAGGAATGGTTTTTAAACGAAAATCAATATTGTAGAATTGGCAACCCTATACAAGTATTGCTCTTCTTTTCTGTCAACTGCAGTGTTAGACAGGTTATTAAAATGGTGAGAAATAAATTCTAAAATGTCTTAAGAATCCTTTAATAAAATTGGTGATATGATGGTTTTATTTAGTGCCAGTGAATTGTGTTAATATGCACTACAAATATTTTTCAATAATACTAAGTTAACAAACATTCTTAGTGGTGGTTTTTGTGATGGGAAAATAACCAATTTTGTAATATTTTCAGGCCAAGCGAACGAAAAAGGTTGGAATCACTGGCAAATATGGAACCCGATATGGTGCTTCCCTCCGTAAAATGGTCAAGAAAATGGAAGTTACACAGCACGCCAAATATACGTGCTCGTTCTGTGGTAAGGTTAGTATCGGCGATTCAATCTGTATTCTAGCTCTGGAAGTTGTATGTTTTTTTCTTTTACCACTTAAATTCGTCATGGTTACCTTACCTTAATCTGTAGGTATCGTATTAATTAGGATCGCTGTCACTAAATGTTTTGTTTTTAGTGTAAGAACTCATACACATGCAATTCTTAACTTCTGTATGAAAAGACGTAAACATAAAAAATAAATCATTGTTTAATGTTTACCTTAAATATTAAAAGTAAAAGGTTTATACATATTCACTAGTTATTACCGGTGGTTGTGTCGGTTATCTCTGTATACTGCGATAAGTAGCACATTCCCTTTCTCAAGAATCAAAGTATCTCCAAACCATATTTTATAGAAATTGGAGCAGCTGTTTATCTATAAAAGCTTAACAGACAAACTGAGGTACTTGGGAATTTAAAATATTGGTATGGATGTCATGTATACACTGCCAATAATAGTTTATAGCCCAATCTTGATTAATGTAATGTAACTTGGCCCTTTATAATCTACTTTCAAATTGCTATTGCATTTTATTTTCAAATAATTACATAAATGTTTTTAGATTATCTGATTTACTCTTTTATTCTAATGGAAAAATTTATTCAGAGTTGCTTCTATGTTTTCAAATAGACCTAACATGATCTTACTTTTTGTATTTATTGCACTATAGCTATTGCATATAGCATTGTAGCATAATATTTTAAACATCTTAGTTAGAGGTGTTTGCTAGGTATATATATTGAAATAATAAGTCGTAAACTTCAACAGAAAAAGTATTAAATGTCACATAATGAATAATTGAAATATGTAAAAGAGTTTGGTTGCTAAGTGTTCATGCCTAAACCAATTTTTTATATTTCTTTCCCTTATGGTAACCTACACTTTCAGTTTGTAACATAGATTACTTTATACCACTATAATTGACATCCACATAGGCTGAGTTGTGGGCAAAAGCTTATTGATAATATATGATAGAAAAAGTAGCATGTTCAACTAAAAATAAAAAGGAAGACAAATATTGTAGTTTCACATTTTCTTAGTGTAAATAAACTGTATCAGTGTAGTCTAATGTTTCTATTGCAATGATTTCAGGATGCTATGAAACGATCCTGTGTCGGAATTTGGTCATGCAAACGATGCAAGAGGACTGTTGCTGGAGGCGCATGGGTATTCTCAACTACTGCTGCCTCATCTTGCAGGTCTGCAGTCAGAAGGTTACGTGAAGTCAAGTAAACATCTGAAGTTAGCATAAGATAATAAACTAAAAGTTCAAATCTTTCTGTTTTATTTAGTTGTGGAATAACACCTTTTGAGCCCTTTAAGAACATTAGTATTTTTTTTTATTGAGTATGAAATAAGACTCTCCATAGCATAATTAAGAAACACAAATCGCTGAATGTATAAAACGCATATTGAAATAACTTTTTGACGATGTTTGTCAATATCACTGACTACTATTTTCTAAGTAATCCTGACCGTAAAAGGTCAAGAGTTTGTTGGTTCGATTCTCACCCAGTATTGTGATCAGTATGATCATTTGTTCTGTGTGTGTGTGGCGTAACTTATCTATATGTATTTTTTTTTTATGCAGTTAGAAATAAATATTGATACTGACTTCACCACCATCATGCATTTTAATTATTTTTTTATTATGAGCCTGGCCAAGTTACTGTTCTGCCTTATGGAAAACAAGAGCATTGGTCAACTGTTAGTCTCTGGCTCAAGTTCTTAAGGCTGATGATTCATGTAATTTTTGACTTAGTATAAGTCTACTCTATCTTCTAAGACCCAACTTGACTTGAGAACTTCTAACACAGGGAAAACAATGGATCCTTAATACATGGTGTAGTATAATCGTTAAATATATGCTTAGCCTTCTAAGGAGAGTGACCCCAGATCAGCCACCTTTAAAGCTTTATAACTTTGAACCAATAAATGAAGACTTCTGGCTTTAATAAAACTGTTTTATTTTCATAATTGAAATACAAATCATTATTGCCCTCAAAAATACTGATAACTAGTTCAATATTCGAATTCAGTTGGCCCTTAGTGTTGCGGAGGTGCGATGCCAGTCATTCCGTTGAACAACTCGAACTTTTATTAGGTGTATTAATAAATACATGACTTTATAGACCTTTATGGATTTGTTACACTCGCAACACTCCTTAAACTTACATATAGGTAGGTACTAAAAACTTCTGAGCTCGAGAACCCATTTTATTGATCATAGATTACATTTATAGTACTTACCTCGTTACGAGCTTACAACTTTTCATTTAAAGAAAACTGATGTACCACTTAAGTTTAACCAGTTGGTTAGATTTTAAACTAGCTAAGCCTCACGGTTGTTGGGTAAAAAGGTAGCCTAGTTACTACTTATATCATCAGCTATCTATCAGTGAGTATTACGAAAATTGATCCAGGCATTACAGTGATTAGTTTAGCAATAGAGTGTTTTTTTAAGTGAGTACCATAAATACTCTCATACGCAATTATGCATTTAGTGAAGTTTTGGAATTACAAACAATCACTTCTATTTAATTTTTTTTAGATTTAATTTGATCTTCTGTAGTCTAGGATATAACAAGGTGCAAGCAATAATGGATGGGTTGAATGTGGGAATCTCTTTGATGTGATATTACCATTATTATCTAGCCTATAGATTGTTGTGACAAATCTTTGAAATACTTGGATGCCATACATCACTTTCTTATTTTCCATTCAATGCACAAGTCAGGCAAATTTGTGTATATAGATAGACTTTAATCATGGATTGACTTATCTATTGGATTAACTTTATCAATATACAAAAATTAGAGTGTACCCATGATACAAATACAACAAAGAAACTAAAAAGCATAATTATTGTTGGATATGGTTGGAATAAAGTTAATGAAATAAAAACTCAACAAATTTATTTGACAAGTATTAAATTAAGTTATTATATATTTCCATTTTATATACTTACAAAAATAGATATTTTCATTTATAAAGGTTTTCAATTATATTAATAGCACCATTTATAAATTATGTACATATTTAAGTCTTTTGTGTGCTGACAACAATTAGTCGTGTACTGTACATATGAGAACAAAGCGCAAACATTTTTTTAAGTAATTCAACCTTAAACCAGCTGTTAGTTTAGTGCAAAATGAACAATGGAACTGATAAAAATAATCTGCATCATTGTGCATTTTGCTTATCCGCTTCACAAATAATTTTCCACAGTACAAAACATCTAAACAAAACAATCCCATGGTTCTAACCTGCTTTGAATCTACATTTCACTTAAAATTTTGTTAAGTACAAAAGGTAAGTATAGAAATGAGACTATTACATTTAAAAAATTAAGTTAATATCAATAATTATTATTATAAAGTCAAAGTACCTTTAATCACCTACATCACTGTCTCTATCTCCTATGGCAAAAAGAACACTAAAGGCTACACCTAATAAGGCAGTACCCAATAAATCACCAAGTGCGGTAAGGTATGGTATTGCAGAATTGTCAGGATCCATACCCATTCCCCACATCCAACGAACCATGTAATGACTGATTGTTAATAATAGAAACACTTGTAATAACGCTGCAGACATATAAACCAATATAAATGTAGGCGTTGTTGACGTATGGCCCGCTCTTAGATATCCTATAGTATAAATAAAAATTAATTGGCCAGGTATGACCATTAATAGCAATAGCTTAGTTGTACTACCAATTACAGAACCTTCTTTTTGTCCTGTATGAAGCTGAGTAGATAATCTTGAGGCATGTACAGCCACCATGTTGCCCCCTATACCGTTTATTACTAGTTGGTACACTGCAATCCCAGAATACATAGCCACAGTATGATCCAGTATTAATCCTCCTGCACTGCTAATGACCATAGCAGACACCACTGGAACCCATCCTTCATCTAACGCTTGCTGAGTAAAATCATTTTTCCAAGCAATATATCCACAAATTGGCACAAGCCCAGCTCCAACAATGATAATTATAGATGGTAGGATAACACTTGTGCCAATTGATTTAAACAGTACTGACGCTATCCAAGACAAGAGTGCCAAAGTGGTCAAATCTCCCAAACTAGCTGCTATAGGTGTGGCTACATTGTCTGGATTAATGCTCAACTTCTTTGATACAACTACGACTCCTATCATAATGATGCCAAGCACTAAACTAGCTGATGATGCTGTCAACACACTAGAGGCACACAACAACAATGCATGATGAATGTCAAATTGTCCCTCTGGTATCCATCCCATGGCAACCGCGGCCATTGCAGCCAGGAACCCTACGAGGACAGCTTGACATTGAATGAGACACAAATTTCCAATAACCAATGATCCCAAACTAGTGTCAAGATGACCCAAATGGGCATTAGTTGACAATCGTGATGCTAAAGTCATTTCCAAGTTACCTTTCAAGCCTAGGAGGGCTGGTACTAGGATGTACACTTCGGATACTTTAGTGAAAACTTCCCAATGCTGTACCACATCTAATAACAAACTGGCTGCCACCATACCAAAACCAGCCAGTAAGAAAGATATGAACATCTGAACTCCAGCAACCCACGAGTTTTCTTTTTCATACTTAATATCAGGTGGCTTATCCTCAGTTGTAATCAGATTATATGCATTCTTTGTGTCACTATCATAGTCATCACTTCTCACCATCCTAGAACTGCTCTTGTTTCTGTTCATAATTATAAATGTAAATATGTATGTTAAGATAGGTTTAAAATTAAAGAAAAAAAATATTTGTGTAAATCAGATCAAAACCTACTCTTGATGAAGTTCCAGTTCACTTGGGCCAGTTTTTGCTTGTAAAAATATTTGATAAGGAGAATAATCCTGGCTCACTAGATGCTCGTGTAATATGAAATATCTTGACAGCCACTTGTACTTGTTAGAAGACTAAATCCACATTGATGATTTGTTCTTATAGGGCGAGTAAACAGTTGTTTGTCAAACTCTATCGTTACAATTTTAACTGTGAACTAATTATAATAATAATAAAATAATTTGTTGCCGTCAGTTGATGTAAGTTATAATTTGACAACTAAAAATAACAAATCAGTAGCACTATGCAATCTAAACACTACTGATGATTGTAGCGCTCCTGCGCTTTAAGTAGCACCGTAGCGGCCTAGGCTCAGTTCAAGGTTTGATAATTTGACATCTGTCTATATGACAATCCGCTGTCAGTTTGGGAATTAATAAAAAACGACTGTTGCACAGTTTACGCACCTTTTCACATTTGCCATTCGAAGTTTGACTAAACATTGGCTTAACGTCCTATTTTTAACCGACTTCAAAAAACGAGGAGGTTCTTAATTCAACTAAATTTTTTTATGTTTGTTACCTTAGAACTATCGTCTGAGTGAACTCATTTTCATAATTCTTTTTTTTGAAAGCCGGTATTTCCCCTGTGGTCCATGCCAGATCAATTTGGTCCAGTTCTTGAAGCCGTTTTTTTAAAATTCAAACTTGTTTATAGGCGTTGTGCGCTTGTTTAGTGATAGGTAATAAATGTTAAGATCGTGTCAGATCCTGGTCGAAAATTCATAAGACGGGGAAGAGTAGATCATAAATTGTCATGTTTGTGTACGATAGTTTAATAAATGAATATTGTATTTTACCACATAAATGATAGTACTTTTATTCTAATATTACAAAATATCAAAAATGCACAATGGAAAATTGCTGGCACTCCCGGAGTGTAACCCGTTTTTATAAAAATTTTACTTGTGTCATATAAATATATTTTACTCTAAATCAATGTTTACACTTAGTAATTAAAAGTGAAAACTGTTTTTTACTTATACATTCAAAAGTAGCAATTTTTTTTTACAAAATTGCAAGTTTGATAAGGAAAAGGTGTCACGACTTTTTATGTTTTGCTCTTTCATAATGATTCTACTTTGTCTGATAGAAAGCATAAGCAGAATAAAAGAGTGGTGGTGACCACACTCGTTGCGACATTGACAATGGATAGATTTCATACATTTGGTATGGTTAGAAACACATTAATCGCCAGCCTGGTCCTGCATCCGATAATCTCAGAGCGGTGTGTTTACAGAACGCTTATACTACAGAGTACATTCTTATAAACAGACTTAAATTCAGAGTCTGACCTATAGTTATGACATAAAAAATGCTTTTGATGAAGGCCTCTGTGGTCTGTGTTTTGATGCGACATGACACGCAAGTGTGGTTCTGACAGAAACTGAGTACAATTCTGAATTCTTGAATAAATTACTTTATAAATATTGCATTATTTCTTTTTCATAGTTTTTGGAAAAGCTTTGAAAATTAATTAATTCGTACGTAAATTAATAATACCAAGATACTTCATCTTGGTATTATTAAATGGGGTATCAAAAAAACAGGCACTATAAATATAAAGTTTTGTTGCAGAATGAGAGCTCAGTTTGACACGATAGAAAGTTTTGACGTGCACACAATTTGGCTTGTCGCGATTGGCGATTGTTCGTGGAATTGATTGTAACGAGTTGAATGTCGGCCGTGAGCTGCCATTCACTGCCGTTGTGATACAAATAGTTAAAATCTTAAACATAACAATACGGTCTATATTTTAATTGAATAATAGATGAATTGTGCTATTCCACAAATAAGATATATTCTTGTACGAGTGCTGACTAATTATTCACAAAATCTAGTGAGTTATTCAGTGGTTTTTCACTTTTTAGATCCGGAAACCTACTTACCGTAAAATAGTGCCGTAAAATATTTAGTTTAATGCCGCTAGGTAGAGCTTTCGGAGTTTTATACGAATTATCATTTACATCATATTGTTGTTATTAGTGTGAATATGTTTGCCGATAGTTTTGTATGTTTGTTTAAAATTAAAGTGCATTGCAGGTTTGGAAGATAACGTGACTTTAGTGGAGCTGTGTTGTCATGAGGCAGTGAACTCTTGTGCGTACGAACTTGATCGATTAAAATGTTCCGGAGTAAAATACGGATACACACATGCCGTATTATATTGATCACATCATTGGTATGGCTCCTAGTGGATGTAGTGCTGCTGGCCATGTACTCCGATTGTTTCGGTGACGGCTGGGACTGCAGTAAAAAATCTTCGGACAATGTTATTGAGGTAAAAACTGAGGTCAATAGTTTGTGTTAAAAAGTTGAAAGTGTTAATTAATTACTTTGGAACTTGTTAAAAACACATAAAGATCATTTTAAAAAAGTTTTAAATTCTTATAAGATAGAGAAAAAAATATTAATTCATATTCGGTATTTATACATTGATATGTATTTTCAATGAGAATCATTCCTCATTACTAGTTTCATAAATGACACTAGATAGTATCTTTCAAGAAAGTTCATATTAAAAAACCTTTATAATAAAAAAATCTTTCAAAGTTCGAGTATAGAGGTTGAAAACTTGTTTAAAGTTATTGTTTTTGTTTCTTTGTCACTTATTTGAACTTATTATAATTTAACAGTTTTTAAATTATATCATATTTAAAAGTTATATATATATAAAATAGTAGCTTCTCAAGTTTAAGATGTATTTGTTTATCCACTGGTATGCAACTGTTATAGTAGTTGTTTACAAATCAGTCACTCTAACACTTATTCCACCTGAAGCTCCCAACTTATTTAATCATAATCAAGCTATATTTGTGTGATTCACCATGCTGCACTGTTGCTTTGTCTGCATTCTTAATAAGGTGGGTATGGTATGGTGACCACTGCTCTCTAATTCAGCTCATGCCTTCCATCAGGCAGAGTAGAGATACTTTGGCAGGCACATATATTTTATATTTATATATATAAATATGAATCCCTATTTCCCTTGGTCAAGCCAACATGCGTGAACAGTTAGACCAATTTTGCTAATTCTTTTAGTATTTGATAGCCCAGTTATCGAGGAATGCTATATATTATCATGTTAAGATCAATAGGAGATGAGCATCAATGAAAAATATAACAAAAATGGGTTAAATTCATTCCTTTTTTAGAGACAAACAACAACAAGGCAACTTTCTGTTGCACGGGTTAGTGATTTATATTTTTTGCCATGAATCTGTGTAAAGCCTGGACAGGTTATTAGTATTTACAATAAAAAATTGCAGGCACTTTTAGACTTCTCAAAAACTCTTATTAAATTTTATTTAATATATGTTTGACTAAATTACTAATTTATTTTTGCTTGGTTTTGTAAACTTTCAAATATTAAATAAATACTCAATTTATGAGAGTCTTAAGTAATGCTCAAACTCAGACATCATAAAGAATTAAGCTAATTACATTATAAGAATCCTGTTGGTTATCAAAATTGTGAAGTAACCCCTTATAATCCAAAATTCAAGGTGCATGTTCTAATGCAAATGTATATTTTCTCCATTATTACTTGTTAAATAAAAAAACAAGTAAACATACTTGAAGCTTCCTGAGCTTCTTCTGGTCTGCAAAAATAAAGTATTAGTGCTTCTTAGAAACCAACAACACACATTTTTGTGAACCCACTGTTTATTTAATTCATTTTTAATAGATTAAAGAAGAGTATAGAGGAAAGAAGGCAGCATTGGCCGCAGCATTACAAAAAGATCAGATAGACGATGATGACACCAATTTAGAACAAAATGAACTGGGACAAGAAGAAATAGGAGAAGATGGCATATCACTAGTACCATATCCAGTGTCACGGCTTAAGAGGTGGGAACCAGCGCCTGTTGTCAAACCAATAGGAAATGCATTAGGAGAAATGGGTATGAAACTAAAATTACGTTACTTATCTAACTACATCGTAAATTATAGTTAATTTTATATGTAGATTAAGCTGACAATAACTTTCTACTGCTGCACCACTTATGAAATCATTCACACTAAAATAATTTTATTTTTACTTTCTGCTATAGTTTTTCTGTGAGTCTTCGATATGTTGATCATAGTACTGCAGTCTCAAATTACTTCCTCAGTTAGACATAATAGCACAGCTTTTTACGCAAATTTATATTTATGGGTGGGTTATATGAACTAGAAAAATGTGGCATTGAATACCATATCGCAACATGTTTATAATAAATACGAATAACTTAACGAGTGCTTGCTACGAAAAACAAACTCACAAATTTTATCATTTTCAACTACAAGATAACAAATGTACTCTACAACAAAAAACTTATCGTCGAAGCCCTACCACCTCGCTTAACCAAAACTCTGTAAGAGAAGCATCAATAAAGATTAAATTCACTTTCAATCCATGATAATGATGCCTACTCAACCAAGATTTGAAAGGTAACACATCCACCCCGTGATACCCTCTTCATAAAATGCAGTGATTCGTAATTTATGAATTAGATGTCAAAGTAAATCAAGATCGCGTGGCTACGGCGTCCAGTTTGCTGCTTTAGCTTGCATTCGTTTTCATGTGATTGTAAACGGTGAAATTAATAATTTTGTAACTCGAAACAGCATGGCTATGGCGTTATGTTTTTAATGGTAGCCTGCATTGGAGTTACTACATGCGGGGTACGTGAAATTCGATGTTACATCTTTCTAGGTCATGTAACACACTCAATATTTATACATTAATTATATGTTATATGTAGATTCTATGGGGTATTAATATATAACATGGATGTCCCCTTTTCTAATTAGAGGCCTATACCCGTCAGTGGACTGATACTGAAAAGATTTCCAAAAATTAAAATATAATATTTTTTGCTGCAAACTGTACATGTGTGGACTGTTCCGAAAATAATAAAGAAAATGAAAAATATTTAGAATATTACATTTACAGCTATTAAAATAACCCTCTCCAATCCCTCCCAATGCACTTATGCATTCGGGTGAACCAGGTTTCAAAACATTTAAAAAACATGTCTTGCCGAAAACTAACCGCCGAAATTCTTCAAAAGCCTCGGCTGCAGTGCTAAATTTTCGCCCACGAAACATTTTTTTACCGTGGGAAAAAATTCGCATGTAGCTAAATCTTGGTTGTACGGAGTATAAGGTAATATTTGTACTAGGAGCGTTATCTTGGTGAAAAAGAATGCCTCGAACGCCGCTCCTTGGGCGCTCGCTATCCAACTCCCCGAAAGCTTGAGGCAGACAAACCTCGCTATACCATTCACTAGTAACTGTTGTATGCTCTTTTAGCGGAATTACTGCAATTGGTCATCGCTCCGACCGCGAATAACTTTTGTGGGCAAATCGTCCTCTTCAAACACCCATTGCGTGGGTTGTCATAGCTATAAATCTATGATTCGTCAGTTTTAAGAGAACTTTTCTAGCATAAATTTGCACCAATCAACACGACATCATTTTTGCTCATCGGTGCGAGAATCAAGTATCCATTGCGAAGCAAGCGTCCTACCTTTAAGGTGTTCATGTAGGATAATGGAAACTGCCTTAGAGCCAATGTTTAGTTTAGCCTGTATATCTGGTATGTGTTATATGTCTATTCACTCGCAATAACCATACTACCCTGATGACGTTTTCAGTGAATTTTCAAAGAAGGTTTGTGTCGGAATTAGCCGTCAATACAAAAAAATCATGAAATAAGATATTGGTAGTGATTCCTTTCTTTCACTTTTAATATACACCCGTGCGTGTGGATATGATATCTTTCAAGGTTAGTTAAGTTTACCACTGAAAATCCGATTTTTTGCATTAACAGAACTCGGACAGATCTATTACGTCAAAATAATGATTTATATACCATATACGAGAGATCAAGGTAAACCGTTGAACCTTTATAATTAAGTTATTTTAATAAATAAATTTCTACATATATCTGTATAAATTAGCATACCTAGAGCGAACCGTTTCTTTGAATTCCAATGAATAATTCTTCCAATAATAATTGCAACTTTGAAAACAAAAGATGGAGTCGCATAAATATCATTGTGCTGTTTATTTTAATGCCCGCATAGGGTCACAGTCGTAAGTGTACCACAAGTATTTTACGGCTTATATATATATATATATATATATATATATATATAAGCCGTAATTAATAACCATCACCCATATTCACCGTTAGAGTCTACACTAAGAGAAAACTACATCGAAAAACTGAACTGTAAGTATGGATTTGCATTTCAAGTTTATTAATGAAAGTAACAAACACCGTGGCTTTCGGCCAGTTCTTCGTTCAGACGAGATCACAGGTCAAATTATGCAATTAGGTAGTAACTTACTGTTCAAAGTTGAAACGTTAAATGCAAGGAAATAAATTCGTTTCTGGCCGTTACAAAAGTATTGAATTAATCAGTTAATGTTTATCAAACCTCATATATATATAT
>PKRV01000238.1:456606-699409 GCA_003709505.1 Hyphantria cunea | reverse complement strand
ATATATATATATATATATATATATATCGTCTCTCACAATAATTAAACACATAAACTTTAAAAAAATAGATATGTTGTCACACTAGTGAAAAATGTATCAGATCACGATTAGAATTTTATATTAAAAAAAATCATATCTGTTCTCGGTTCTTTCAGCTGGTTCTTAAATTCATATCTAGGACCAAAGTGCCTGTATTCTTTTATCGATTTGCGCTCGACATACCTTCCACGTTATTTATAAATGACCGTCATTTTCCTCACCTTTATTATTCTCAAGATTGTTTGGGGTCGACTACCAGCTCAACCGGTTTTACCTGTGCATCAGTTTTTCCATGGAGCAACTGACATCAGAACTCTGCCACTCTGAAGGCGAACTGAACTAGTTCTTAGTGTATTTGAGTTCACTGAGTTCCCTATAAAGATTGCCATAAGATGTTCATGAGAACCAGGACCGAGCAGGCATGGGCGTGAAAAACCACATGCTACATACAGCCCAGCTGTTATTAAGAATTGCAAAACCACTTCTGGCACGAACTGTGAATCAAACCTGAGATCTCTTAATTGGCAGTACGCTAGCTGCTAGACCAATAAAGCAGTTTACATCATAATTTAGATTTTAAGCATCCTTAAAACTTTCGTTGTACAACTCATTGTTTTTCAGCGTTACGCCATTTGTTGCCGGCTGTTACTTTCTATTTACAAAGATCTTTTTGAACGATAAGGATCTTAGTGTAAAATTACTAGCTGTAATTCTCACTGTCAGATGACTATTATTCTTTTAATGTTAACTCTGTTGCAGAACTTTTACTTAATTGAATTAGAAAAAAACGCTTTATTGTGTTGGTTTTACAACAATATATAATAAATACCAAATAATCAAAGGCAGGACAGGCAAAATTGAAATTTGGTCGATTTAGTGATTGCTATTAGTATCTTTTTATTTAAATGTTCTCTAGTTGTCTCTGTTTGCTGTTTGAAATGGAAATCATATCAAAACGCTTCAGTTTTTTTACTATAAAGTATACAGACAGACACACACACAGATATTTCTTAATGGGTTGACCTTCAGAATACAGAAAAATCCTGAGGTTTGACCACAATCTTTAACAAAAACAGATGTGGAAATTATTTTAAAGAATAATCTAGTTTGCTTATTCCTTTACTAATTTTTTTTATAAATGCAATAAATAAATATTTACTGTAGAAACATTTACAACAACTATTAATACATACATTAATATTCTAAATTGCGTTTCAAATGTGTTATTTAACACTGCAAAACGTTGTTCCATTAAAAATATGACTTATTGCTTGTTATATCTTCTTTTATTTATTTTAGTACCCAAATAAAGCAACGCGCTGGATTTAGTGGCTATAAAATTTTAGTAGCTATCATTAAGTAAACAATCCGAATAGTGATACATTTATCGCATTGATGTATAGGGGAAACCCTTGTTTATCTATGGTCTCAATTAAATGTTTTTCACAAGTAATATGACGATGAACTACTAGTATATAATTATTTATCTGTTAGGTTGTTATTTAATGAATAAATCGTAGTCTATATAATCTCCTTTTTTGAGGCATTGGTACACATCTTGCAAAAACATGTTATGGTGCGTTTATACGCGTGACACGCCTTGACCCTCCGAACTCTTCACAAACAGAAGAGTGTAAACGGGCTGTTTGGCTTGTGTTGCGTGGGGTTGTGATAGCTTGTAGCCGACCCCGGAGGCGCGCCTATCAGCGCCTCGTGCCGCCCTGAGTGTGGCCGCGGATGGGCGGGACGGGTTTTCCTCCCATCCGCTTCACAGGCCAGCCGCGAGGGGGCGACGTTACGCGTGTGCCGTACGTCGCCTAAATTGAGAGGATTTAACATCTAAAGACGGTGCCCGCTTCAGTGCGGGCAGGCGCTGGGAGTGGTCCGGATGGCGTAAGAAAGCGGTTCCCGGATCTCTCCCGTCTCAGGCGCAGAGTGGCACACCGTGTGGTTTTAGTCGGTTCGATTCCGACACACCGCCCCGCCGCAAACCCCGGTGGGGTGAAGGCCCGAGGGGTTTCCACACTTAAAAAAAAAAAAAGCTTGTAGTCGACCCGAGTCGGTGTCGGTTTTTGAACACAGATCAAAAAAAGCGTGCGCGAGCGTTTGCGAAGGATTTTTGTTTGTGAACGACTGCCAAGTCCTTGCGGGCGTGCAAACAAGTACGAGCGTTTGTGAAGGATTGTAGTTTGTTAGCGAATGCCAAGTCCTCGCAGGCGTGTAAACATAGCATTATTCTGTTTGTGGACTTAGTACAGTTTATCAACTGGATTAGCGTAATCGCGACTTTAACTCGGAATAATAACTTTGAAATTTCCATTATGGTCTATTAATATACATTTACAATATGAAAGTCGCAAATATGGTATTTTGGATACGTGCCTATGCGGTTATGCATATTTGAATAATATTATAACGGTTTCGGATACTATTATTTTATATTATGGATAAGAAAATACTTCGTAATTTGAAATAGATTAGTTCCAAATATTCGATTTCATCTATGTATATTAGTGATTGAGCTCATCATTACCTATTCGACGACATTAACACATCATTATCATCTAAACGTCATCTCTTTTCAAACCAGGCAGAACTTCTACTATGAAAGATAGATTGACTAATATAAGACTTAATATACAATAAACAAAAACAACATAATACATTTTTTTTTCAAACCGTGTCATAAGGCATTTTATTTAGAACTAGCTTTCACCCGCGTTTGGGTCGTTTATTGTGTATCATGGTGAAGAGGTCAATATCCTTCCTATGAAACAAAGTATCTTCACGCCAAAAATTAAATCGGTGCAGCGGCTTGGTGTAACATAGGTACAGACAGACAGTTACTTTCGAATTTTTAATATTAATTTATAATACCAATATTATTATATTGAATCTTTTCTAAGTGACGGCTTAGATTTTGGTAAGATTTTATTTCGCATACAAGAAACTTACGATAGAGGCCTAACGTTCCTAATATAGTGACCAGAGTTATGTAATACCTATTCCAATTAATAATGTTGCAAAACACTTTCTCATCTATTAGTACTCGATTATACTGATATACTTTATAATCGGTAATCCAGAATGGCGCATACATTTGAGGTAGTTTGAGGTTAAATGATTCTCCATTGCCGTTTTTTGAAGAGATGGGTTGCATTATCTTATTTAATTTTCGTAGTATAGGGTTTGGAAATAATCATTTGATAAATACTATCAAATCATTTTGGTAATAATCTTAACCTAACAATATCACCACGGCCTTAAAACATATGGTAACTAAATAGAATACCTTTCAGTGTATTGAATCTATATTTCTATCATCAACAACCCATAATGTCCCACTGTTGGGCTCGGGGCTCCTCTAAGGAGAGGGTTTAGGCCATACGTCCCCACGCTGGTTACGTAATCTTACCGTTGGATGTTTAAAGGCCTCCAACTAAGCTTCACGACTGTTATCCTATGATAACAACCGGGACCGATTGCTTAACGTAACCTCCCAATCACGGAGACGCTCATGGTAACATCTGTAAATCAACAATATCCTTTTACAGTCCACTGCTTAATCTAGACCTCTTATTTGGCCTATTATACTACGCTGGCCTGACGGATTGATTCCCTTTGCAGTGATTTTGACCGGCATGGTTTTCTCCTTTCGTCGCCTCTTACGAAACCTACGGGACGAATACGTACACGTACACGAATACGTACACACCGTATTATTAATCCATCTCCAAATGAATAAAAAGTGTCAATTACTGTAGTGGATATTTATCACACAATCTTAAAAATAAATTTTACAGGTTGTAAAAACATTTATTATACTCATTTCATGCAATACTTATTACTTTCATAGAGCATGAAACATACTCTTATTCCGCTCTGCGCACAATGTATCACGAAGCGCAAAACTATTAAATAATTATGAGTGATTAAATCGGCATCTTTTGCCTATTGCCTTATTTGCATTAAAATGTAAGTGTGTTTTCAGGTAAGGCGGTGAATATACCAATTGAGGAAGAAAAACTGATGTTGGACAAATTCCAAGAAAACCAGTTTAACTTGCTAGCTAGCGACAGGATCTCAGTGAACAGATCTCTAACGGACGTTCGATTTGAAAAGTAAGTAGTAGAAATAAAATGTATATTCATTGTTTATGTTTATGACAAGTGTGTGTGTTAAACTTAAAAGCAACAGGCCACGTATCTACATGATCCAAATTGCCTATAGAATTAATAAATCCCAATCGGTTTAGAATTGTTGTGCCTCACATTAGTAAAAGTCGAATTTCAAGAAAACATATAGTTCGGTGTTTTGAGGTAACTGACATTAAGCGAGTAAGATAAGAAAATTACTGCACTAAAGATGTATCTAGGCGGGCATAATTCGCGTTTGCATAATGTTATTTTGGCTGTGCTAGGGGTCCCCTAGCAATTCCACCTTTGTTCTGAACACCTCACTGATACTCTCGCTATCCGTGTATCTATTTCAGACGGTGAAAGAATTAGGTGTGTTTAGACAATCTCCTAAATTAAAATAATTTCGAACACCAAAAACCAGAACTAAATGCAAAATATGTCTTTTTAACCTTGCTTCATTTGTATTTATAAGAAATAAAGTAAGAATAGAAACAGATAAATAAAAAAGTAGTACAGTTATACTTTCTCTTTTTATATTAATAAAATAAAAAATTCACGACGCTATTCATATTTTAAAGTCAAATGATTTTGACGTGAACGCGAATAAACACCGGTAACAATTATTCATGACGATAAGAGCTAGTTAGCAAAGGCACTTTACGATATCTAGGTACTACATGCTTAAACATTTCTACTCGTAATCTAAACCAGACCATTATCAAATACCATTAGAATGCTTTAAAACCAAACTATGTGCAGTAGGTAATTATCTACCAATGTTAACTACTTTAGGTATGTACTAAGTTTAATTATCTATATTTTTATACCACTACTAATTAGCTGAACGTAAGCAATTTGCGTGACGTTTAGTACCCTAGTTCTGGCACCAATTTCATATATAAAATGTCGTGAAGAGCACGACGGAGGGTGTTACACAAAACTAAGTCAACTCTGTAAACAAGTTCACGTAGGACCCTAATGATTTCCGGATGGCGTAAGAAAACGGTTCCCGGATCCTTCCCGTTTTAGGCGTAGAGTGGCACACCGTGTGGTTTTATTCGGTTCGATTCCGACACACCGCCCTGCCGTAAACCCCGGTGGGGTGACGGCCCGTGGGGGTTTCCACACTTCCAATATAAACCTGATATTAGAAGGAATATCCAGTATCGTGGAGGCTTATACATTACTGATATGGACGCAAAAACATTCAGAATAGAACAACAATTTGTGGATCACACTTATTAAACCTATGTTCGAAAATGTACTTCACAAATTTCAACACATTTTGATTCCCGGTGCTATATAGTGTTCGTATATAGACAGATACAGTAATAGATACTATACATTTCTTAGATCTGGCCAAATAAATACAGAGGTAGATTTTTAAATCGAAAACCAGGAATTAAAACTACTATATTTTGTTGGTTTTTGTACTGGGAAATGGGATACTCTTTCATATTTTTATTTTGAAGAAACGAATTGTTCTGTCATTCATTTATCCTTTTCATTTGTATGTTCGGAAATCCACTTAGATGGACACCTAAGGGGATTCCCGGGTGGGTGCCCACGATGGTTATGTCAGGGTCGGATTGATCAAAAACCGCATGACGCATCTCGGGTACGAGTAACCAGGCGTACCCCAGAAAGTAAATAAATCAAACTTTTTACTTCCGCAAAAAAGTAATTTGAGCATAAAAAGTAGTCGGATTCTGATTGGTTTTTACCGTCATATATGTATTCGTTTACTAATAATGGTTGCTCATAATGGTTCTTATGAATCATATTTCTTAACAGTTTGCGGTTTATTGCCAATATACAGGTCCAGTCAAATTAAAGAACTTGAGGGGTTTTAGGTTCTTTTTCTTGGGTCTTATCATCTTTTGCTGAAGTAAGTGATGCCGATCAAAATCGAATACGATGGGAGAATCTATCTAAGGACTGCAATAGGCTGACGATGATGTTGAAGTGATGCCGGTTAGGTTATTAATTTTATACGTATTATAGGTCATTTATTTCATTCTATACAAAATATTAATTGCAAACCACTTTTTATTATCTAAGATTAATAAAATTTTACCATTGTAAAAAATTACATTAAATAGACTTATGATTTACTATCTTATTTCTAATAATTGAATAAATCCTAATTGATAAATAAAATATATGATAATCACTGCAAAGCACTTAATGATGTAAAGTTATCACTATAGATTGCGCACTATCACACTATCATGAAGAGTTTTAAAAAAGGAAGTCGATAAAATCGTTTTCATTTTCAATGAAATTTTAATGGTAAGGAATCGGTTTTTTCCTAATTAATAATTACTAAGTCAACGAGTAGTTAAAATTTTGTACATCGCAATATAACCACATAAATTCTCTTATTACGGTTTGGATTTTAGTGTATCGATGTCTATTAGTTAGATCAGTTGAGATCTACTTAGTCTAGCCGTAAATAAATATAGATACAATTAAAAAAAAATTTACTTTTGAATTTAAAATCTTTCATTTTCATACGATTTCGATTGAGTTTTCTTATTTCTGCGCCAATATGTATTTTAATATATTTTGTGATGTTAAAATGGGGGTGATAAAGAGAACCGAATCGCTGTGATTGCTTTTCATAAAGTATTGATAGGTATAATGAAAGCTCTGTCCGAAAGCAAAAGATTTTATCACGGGAGATGAAGATAGCACCACGGTTGGACTTGCAGCCTATAAGACGCACTGGTCATTTTTAAACTGATAAATTAAAAAAAAAATAGGGTGGTAAACTCAAAACAAGTACATAAAAGTCACAACAAAAACTGTATACAATAAGTGAACCGTGTGTGTCTTACCGTTTAGTAGTTTAGGTACTTCGAAATGGATGTGAAATGCCAAATGCAAAGTAATTGACGTTGTTGAACAACATCTTTTTTATACAGTCACTCATTGCAATCAAATGACAATTATTTAACATTAAACATGAAAACACTAATACATAATACTATTTCGTATTGTACGATTCTTATTTTAACATCTTTAGTGATGTAGAAAGCGCTTTATGTATACCTTTAATACACATATTATTCAGTTTTTTGTACATTTATTTAATGCTATGTTATTAAACCAAACCATTTTCCTCGATATCGGAGCTGCGTGTGCACTTATTAGCAGTTTATGTCCTTAACGCGAAACTTGTATTTTCCTAAAGCTTTTGAAATCTGTTTAATCATGACTAAAGAATTACGCTGTATTGGTTCCGCTTGCTTTTCGTACCAACATCAATGGCAAGAAAGTCTATAGCGGAACGGTTGTCGCGCAAATTGAGTGATTGACAACGTTATGCAACGTACTATTTATGTAAAATATCCACCTCTATGTTACTTTCGTACTTTGCTTTTAAACCGTCATGCATAATGACCCTTAACAGAAGGAATGCCCCCATTGCGGGTTTAAAAATCGGTTGGGCGGCTGGACGGCTCTCTACGAAGGGGAGAATAGTAGTATTGTCTTACTACTATTCTCCTCTTAGTATATATTTAGTCCCTATAATTCTTTACTTAGGAATTTCTAAATGCCTCCATGGAGTGTTTGTTATGCGATAAGATCAGAACGACATCTACCACACATCAGTAAATAATAAATTGATTACTTTGAACTTTGATGCATGCTTTCCTTTTTATATATTCACTAAGGAAGTTTCTAAACTATCATAATAAGAAACCATGTTCTTTTTTAGGCATTCTTCAAATATAAAATGTAATACGATTTTGTTTGCAATACGTAACATTTACATAATACAATAATAATAACCTATTGAATAGTTTTTCAATGCTAACGAAACCGCTAGAAACGGCTTTAATATCAAAAGTATGAAGAAATGTCACAGAAAAGGTAGTGTAATTTAGATGTAACTTCTAAGATGATGCGTCGTCGTACAACTTTGTGATTAGTAACCAATGACGTTTCGTAACAACCAACCTTGGCAAGTGAGGGGCGATGATTGAAAGATGTCTGTTTTATATTCGACGGCTAGCCACATGGCAGCCGTGAGTAAATTCGCTAAATACATCAAATACTTTAAACCACACCATTCACTGGAATGTTGATTGTTTTTAAATATAAATGAAGAGTTTTGGCAGTAATACATCTTGCTTACATATTTAGAAACAATGAAGTAGGAAAGTTGCAAGTTGATATAGATGAGGCTAGCTGGATTTAGTTGTAGGTATACACTTACACAAAGGTGAATCCAAGATTGTCAGCCTATCTAGGATTCTAGACTTTGAAATATACGTTTAACAATAGTTTAAGAAGGAAGGAATTTAAAAGGGTTCTAATCAAACTTGAAATTCTTGACTATGAAAACACTTCATACTTGCCGATGCCAGTGATTTCTCGACGCTACTATTGTAGAGCTCCTTGTGTTAGCATTTTACCTCTGTATTCGTAAGTGCTTAAAAGTAACTCGTGCATTTCAATTAGTCGACCCATATGTTTGTATGTTATGTTATTTACGTGAAGCTATATATAACTATTGCAATCTTTTCTGGGTATGTCATCCCTCTTAAGTCTGAAAACTACTACACATCTGGGTGGGTAGATGTAGACAGCACTTGCAATGTATGTATTTACAAAAAAAAGTATATGTGTATATAAATCATATATCTAAGACCCATAATACAAGTTCTGATTAGTTTGGGACTAGATCACGTTGTGTGTTAAATGTCCGAAATATTTATTATTATTATTAATGTTAGTTTACCCATTAAGATTCCTTTACATGTTATAATAAATCTTAAAACTTCCTGAGCTTGAGTTGTATCTACGGCTCCATATTAAAAGGGTACCCTCATTTAAATATGAAGTTTGACCTAGTCGAATCAATTTGATCTGCTTTAAAAGTATCGCATTATGAATCAGTTTCAAGATGCTCTTTCTAAAGGTCAACATTTTATTTGAATATGTGTTCGTTTCAAGGTGACTTGTTATTTTTATTTAGATTTTTACTTTCTATTCCTTCTGTTAGTTATCGTCACTTGGTTATATAATTGAACGTGAAATTGTGAATTTGTAATGAACTCTAATGCATGTATATCTTTCTTTGCCTACCTGTATCTTTCAAAGATACTTTTTAAACAAAAACAAGTCGACGTTTTGAGTTGAATTTAATACTAAAATAACACGATCACAAAGACTTTTACAAAAACAAAATGAACATACAAATGAACCTATAAAACCATATTAAAAAGAGTAAAACTCAATGTCAAAGTGTTAAGCACTTAAAGTACCTACTTAATAAAAATGGCTATGATTCATTACTCGATGTAGTTTCAGACAAATGATTTCTTGAATAATATTCCTTTTGGTATTGAGTTGTGATGATACTTGATGATATACTTTTCTCCTCTATGTAATCCACTATCTCACACAACAGTTTTTGACTTTATTGACTGATTATCTTCAGTATTATCGGTATTTCTAAAACCACAAATTTCGTCCAAGAGTTCCTTAAAATAATTAAATGAAATGAAATCATTAGTTCTGCAATTAGTTTATATCTAACACTTTTGCATGGTAAACATTTTTTTGGACGGACGGATGAGTACGACCTTTCTTAACTGGAAGAAGAACGAAACAAACTTAGAGTTTGTCGTCTCTTTAAAAGACCAGTTAAGGTACTCCCACTACAAAAACATGTATAAAATCTTTTTTAATCAGGTTAAGGAAAATAAGGAAAATTGTATTTATCCATTGTTCCGAGGCTGCTGTTTGTAACAAAATTTTTAAATTTGTACAAAGACGATAAGATTTTTTACGAACTACTTTGTAGTAGTACTTTACCGTGGGACAGCCACGCTTCGGCATGCATGGGCCGGCTTGACCGGAGTGTTACCACGGCCTCACAGAAAACTGGTGTGAAACAGCCCCTGAGCTGTGTTTCACCGAGTGAGTGAGGATACCGGAGGACCATAATCCAACCCTTCCCCTCATCACCCTCCTCATCCCTCAAGGCCGACAACGCACTTGTGACGCCTCTGGTGTTGCAGGTGTCCATGGGCGGCGGTAATCGCATACCAAGGCGATACGTCTGCTCGTCGGCCCCCTATTCCATAAAAAAAGTAGATGATGTTACAAAACATAAAAATGAAAGCATTTAATTACGTATTTGTATGTAGATGAACGTATGTTTTCTAAATAATTAGTTCGTACATTCATAATGGGTTATGTTCCACTACTATAGCTACTGTGTAAATTGACGATTTATTACAGTTCTGTGTTTAGAGTTGTGTGATAACGCAAAACGAGTAGGCAAATGCTATACAAGTAAAGACGCCATTGTATGAATGCATAAATAGATAAAATTAATAATCGTTTTTCTTGTGATTTAGTTAGCAGAGCCTATCTCATATAAGCAATAATAGACGTTTTCACGGGCGTACCCAGGTTCTTTGGTTGGGAGCCAACTACCCTCACCAGCCCCACCCTGAGTACGCCCATGGACGTTTTTAAACATTATTTCAAAGGTCAAGGTCAATTAACCCTTAGTGACTTATGAGACTTATATGCTTAAGACTAAAATTAATAGTTCTGTGCTTATAAAATTAAGGAATTAGAACGGAGAAATATAAAAGAATCACAAATAATATCTGAAGAATGAAATTAAAACAAAAATGGTGAACTTCATCAATTTCATCAAAAAGACGTCCTTTGCTGGACATGACCTCTTCCTAGGACCCACACAACAACCGGTCCTGGGCTGCCTGCATTCCCGCGACCTTTACCAGGTAAAGGTCGCGGGAAACCATTGGAAAACCTTATCCGGGACCGACTCATGTTCCGAACTTGTTGCTTTTAATGCCGAAGGCAATTTATCAGTGTTTTTAAATAAACCCCATGAATTTTAGCAAGGACTATATGTATAGGTGGGGAATTTCTGACAGTGACAGCCTGCTGACAGACTGTCTGCTATTTGTGCGGTACAATCGAAACGATGTCCCATCTTGCTCCGTGCCCTGTGTGTCCTGATACCTGAACGCAGGAGCACCCGATGACTGCTACCGAGAACGCAGTAGAACAGAACGAACGCGGCTAGTTCTGGACTGTTAAAATATAATTACCGACATGCAATTTTGTGAACTTATTAAAAGCGCGTCAAACAAGTGAACTTAATAAAAGCGTGGTATACAGGTGAACCTAATAAAAGCGTGTTAAAAGAATGGTAGTTGTGACACATTTTAGTCAAATCCCACTCTCGCACAATCTTAAGTTTTGCGAAAAAGAAAACGCTCTATCATACACTACCAGATTTCACGGTTGACCTATTGGTTTAAGTGGTCAACTTGCAACCACTATGATAATACACGCTGGTCCTATTATTTGACTCTGGCTGGGCTTTTTGTCAATTTCAGTATTTGTTAGACCGTATCCTTACTCCTTGGAGAACCTCAGAAACTTCTCTTCTACGTTCCTTCTTCTCTGCATTGAAAATTTCGTTCATAAGATAAGTCGCCTTTTACTATTAAATGAATACGATACGCAGTGACTTAAAACGTGGTAACCGGAATATATACTTGTTTTACAAGTAAAAGACAAAACATAAAGAACGACTACAGTAGAATATAGCCATATGTTAGCGCAAGCTTACACAAGTCTGGTCACTCTTGACAGTCAATGGTAATATTTTAAAAGCGCAATCGTATCATGTACAAACTCATGGCATTGACATATCGTGGTTCAGGTTTTTTTATTGTTTTGTTGTGCTTGACCCTATTACCCGTGTAAGATTATAATGTGTGTATATTTTATACACAATAGATTAATTTGTACAAAAAGATAACATAATGAAATGGATTTCGATACGGTACTTCCTTTTTGTTTGAATTCTTTCTTACGAGTAATACATCTCACATTAAGGTTTGTTGAGCGAAAGTTGGCTGAAAAACATAATGTTTGGTTAAATCTACTGATATTAGCGAGTAACAGATTCAAGCGATTTTCGAATTACGTGGCGTGTCATGGCTAACAACTAAGATATTTATACTCGCACATTTCCATGACTAGCTACAAAGTTCAATACGAAAAAAAATTCATCTTGATAGTGTGATTTTTGTTTATGAGTTTTTTCATTAAGATAAAACAAGTGGTTTCTAGGTCAATAGTATGATTGGCTTAATGTGTACAAGTATTAGTTTATTACAAGTGATTATAAGTTGATGTAGAAGTTTTTTGGTTTCGTCCAACTACAAGTCTAACTATTGTATTGCGCCCGTTTATAGATCGAATATTTTTAGGGTTCTGTACATCAAAAAGGAATCTTACGGGATCACTTTGTTGTCCGTCTGTCTGTCAAGAACCTATTTTTCAGGAACGTGTGGAGGTATCAAACTGAAATTCGTATCAAATACTCAGGTCTACTGTCACTTAGATCTGTGGCAAAATTAAAATTCCAAGCCAACGTGCATGCTGCAAATATTCAACACTCACAAGAAAATCAAAACCTGCAGGGTAATTTCCCATCATCATCATCATCATCATCAACATCATCAGCCTATCGCAGTCCACTGCTGGACATAGGCCTCTCCAATTTAGCGCCACTTAGTTCGATCTATGGCTTCTCGCATCCAGCTCCTGCCAGCCATTGCCGATTTCCCATAAATCTTGAAATTTGCTACAAAGCAATGTCTTATAGCACAGAAAAAGGGAAAATTGCAAAAAACATTTTTTTAGTTACATTATATAATACACCTACAGGTTTGTACGGAACCCTCTGTGCGCGAGTCCGACTCGCACTTGGCCGGTTTTTTGTTCTAACGGGTCATGTTGCGTCACGTACACAAAAAATCACATTGAATTGAGACTCACCTCGTTTGAATTTCTTTAAGTACTTAATCAATCATAAATAACATGGCGACTATGTAACAGTTATTTTGTAAGAATATAATCTCAAATAAACGGTCATGTCGAAGTATGCGCTGATATAAAAATTATTGCTATTTAACGTAATTACTATTGCTTATTGTTCAATCTGTAGGATTGATTTCATGGAAAGGGATGGAAATTTGTAAAAGTAGAAGCACGGGAACCGTGTATGCTTATAAGTCAAATTCGATTTAGTTTGACTTATGAGCATGCACGATGCCCGTAAGTCAAACTAAATAGAGTTTGACTTATGAGCATGTACTATGCCCGTCACATAGTAGGTGAGAGATAGCACTGTGTAAAATCTATTTGACAGGTTGATTTTATTTTTACAAAAACATTGTGCCAAATATCGATTGATGTTACGGCATTTTTTATTCCATAAATAATCGATTGATGTTACGGCAGTTTTTATTCCATGAACACTGGCTCATTGAAATTCGCCAATTTTGCGAAACATTTTTATCATCTTCATTACAAATGTTTCTTTAAAAAAAATTGTCTTATCGTTTTGATATTCTTGCGAGCAGCATTTTATTTTTGTGCATAATATATGAATTTTTATGATTAAATACACAACTTTTCCGCCAGGTGCAAAACCAAAAAATATCCAGAGTTACTGCCTACGACGAGTGTGGTGATAGTGTTCCATAATGAAGCGTGGACGACCCTCATACGTACAATATGGAGTACGATCAACCGCTCGCCTCGGCCACTTCTCAAAGAGATCATACTTGTTGATGATGCCAGTGAAAAGGGTACGTACTTCAATATTTACCTACTAATCACATTAGTTTTATGTTTTCACGCAATTTAGATCACCATGTTGTCGAATCCAGTTTACGGCTCTCTTATATCTACTTAGATATGTTGACACAAGCTAGACAATTTTACTATTCTTAACGAAACTTACGATCAATAGTTTCATCATAGCACTACTCCTTTGAAAATGGTTAAGTTTTAATAATGCAATTATATTAGAAATTATGATAAGGGTATGGCTGGTATTGGTAACGGATTATTCTTGTGTTTATTACTATGATTGTGTGTGTAATAAATCTGTGCTTGTGAGATCGCTCTCACAAGTAAGGCAAGGTGGCAAAGTAGGAATAATCGGTGTTACAAATATTATGGAGCTCATTGCAAGGCGGCCCGCTTTTACAAATTTATTCGTATACATTATAACGCCTGGAAGTAAATGGAATATACGTAGGTGCGTACGTATCATTTATACATAATATGTATAGCGTAAAGCGCATACTGTAAAGCGTGTCAATACGAAACAGAAGCTGCTTAACTGACGAGTTGCATACACAATCTAGTTGAAAGTTCTTTTACTGTAAAAATTGCAGTAAGTAATTTTACTGAATACGAGGAAGTTGTACTATTTATAGGGGTTTCTTTTTCTGTTTGAGGAACGAAACCCTAAAACTGAATGTATACTGTAGTTACTATTTTTTTATTACACATTACACATACATAATCTATAAATTCTCACAACAACAGGCTTTGCCAGTTCTACCATGAAGAAAATATTTTTATTACAAATGGGGGCACCCATGAGAACATTTCTTTAATAATATTATTACGTTTGAATGCTGCTTGAGCTGCTGTAATTCAAATATTATCCTTCTATTCATTTTGAATGTTATTTCTTTCACAAGATGATTTATAATAATAAATTATAACGGCAGCAGGAAGTAACTTCCGCCTATTCATTAATAAGTCAATTTTTAACTTGATTTGAGACGTCTCATCATCGTCATAATCAACAGCTTCCCCTCAGATAGAAGGTTCACTGAAAGAGTAGATATTGGGTACAGCTCTTTTAAATCTATTCTCTTAAGAAGATACTTTACTCAAGCCCTCTCCTTAAAAATGCTTTTGGGAATGGATGAAACAAGGACAGTGAGCAATATGTCACGTAAAATATTGACCTATTTTCTGAGGAGAGACCTACATTCCCAACAGCAAAATGCAGTGTAGTGCAAGTTTTGACTCTTATCTGAAACATGCAGATATCGTATTGAATTTCTGTTTTATTAATAATGTTCTTCTTCTAACAGAACACCTTGGCCAGAAACTCGTAGACTACATAAAGACATTACCAGTGCCCACGCATTTGTTCCGTACGGAGAACAGATCCGGCCTTATTCGAGCTCGTCTACTTGGCGCCAAGCACGTCAAAGGCGACGTCATCACCTTCCTGGATGCGCATTGCGAATGTACAGGTAATGAAAAAAACATCTACGAAACATAAACAAATAGTGCATGCCCATTAAGTTACTCTACCGTGTCGACGTACGTACATAAATAATATTTTTTTTTTTTTTTTTTTATTTATATATTTAAGCTGCCAAAATGACTCTGCCCTGCCTGATGGAAAGCATGAGCAGAATCCAAGAGTGGTGGTCACCATCCTCAATGCGAAAAAGAACAATGCAGCATGGTGACCCACACTATGGCGGCCTGGGGGGAAGGGGGATGGTGAGGGAGATAGGGAGCGTTGGATCGGGGTATGGGCCTCCGGTATCCTCACTCACTCGATGAAACACAGCGTAAGCGCTGTTTCACACCGGTTTTCTGTGAGGCCGTGGTATCACTCCGGTCGAGCCGGCCCATTCATGCCGAAGCGTGGCTCTCCCACGGTAAGAATATATTATATTTTTGTCGGTCTGATTTTTTCCACTCTCATTGCAAAAGAAAGTTAAGTGCTATTTCGCGAGACTTGAGATTAGTGTTTTAATCAGCATAAAATAATAGTTTCCGAGCTAAAAATGTAGTTGCAAATTTGGAGCTAACGATTTAAATGATTTAACGTTTGTTTTTTGTTTAAAGATGTGGGGATTTCGGCAGGATGTTTTTTTTTTAGGTTTATATTAAAACTCTGAATGTTATTACTTGTTCTGTATAGACATAATACGTAGCCGTGTAAATAATCTCTTTAGTGTTATTAGTTATTCTATGCAAAATCTTCTAATGTTAAAATAAACAAGTACAGCAGTTGATAAATAATAGTTTATTTTTTTACAAATTAATACCGATGTGGATTTTAATATTGTTTTGTTGATGAAATTTCAATTTGTATTAAAAAATGTTCACTCTTAACAAACGTAGCGGGAACTGTTGGTTATTTAAATAAACTATTTCGAAAATTCACTTAAAAGAAAAGGGTTTATTTCTAGGAGACGTAAGAATAATATGAGGTTAGGCTCAGGGCCTACCACCGTGTTCCAGGCTCCTAGTACCCGAGACGGCTCTTGCGGTTTTAGTCGGTTCGAGTCCGACATGCCACCAGGAGGTGGTATCCGAGGGGATTTCCATGCGGAAAATAAAGACTACCACAATGGAAAGGAATTGGTGCTATGCTGTTTTAAGAACGCACCTTAGAGGGATTATCATCTCCGCATCCATAAGGGATGATCTGAGACTTGAAACACTTTTCGTGCACTTTGTGTTACTATATATCCCTCCGAGATATTATTTCGGCTGGTAGACAGGTCGACCCCTTAGCCAAGTTGACATTCTACAAACGTAAACGTCAATAGAAAACAAACAAATTTATAGGTCTGATGTCTTTCAACAACAAGTTCCATTAGACAAAAACAAAATACTAGCCAGTAACAGTAAAGAATAGAGGCGTTAGGCGATTGCAGAAAGAGAATCGATTTCATCAAAGAAGTTTAGACAACTTGACGGATTGCTATCTGTATCTTACAGTCAACATCACTAGCAGGAGGGAATCTAACGAAAACTAAGAGTCATAAATTGTGTTGATGTCAATAATACAACAATAAATACAAATAACACTCTAATAATAAATAAATACAACATAAAATTGTTATACTGACTACTGTTTCCGATCACTGGTCGTAGCTATTTGTTATTCCATTTTTATCATCGTTTTTTTCTAGCGCATAGCTCTTAATAAGTTCACATACAATGCGAAATGCTTAGATCGTTGCACTCTATATTACACACTCCATTCATGCATGCAAAACATGTCCCGTACCACTTGAAACATCACATAAAGATATGTATTAGTTTTGCTTCTAGATAAATTTAGAACAAATTTCATTAAAGCATTCTGAACTCATACAAGTCTTAATAAAATTTTTATGTAAAGTTTTTTTCGTCTTTCGACTTTAGTCTCGGCAATGAGTTTGAATTTGTAATTCTTTTATCTTGATCAGCGATTAGTAAAGTAGTAATGTTAAATTTATTACCTTTGCAGTTAGTGATTTAAATAAAATTGCAAAATGTTTTATGTATGTACTCGTATCTAAATGTACTTTAATTTATGCTCTATGAAACATTAACATTTAAAATTTAAGATGTCTTTCTGTTTTGTGTGTATATTACCTAGTAGTATAGTAATGCAACCGTAAAAATGACACAATTTAGCATAGATTTTTGCACTCACGCGGAGAACCGCACGCAAGCGCATACAATACCAAAAATACTGTCAAACCCCAAATTTTTTTTTTGCTCTTGTGTTTCTAGTCTTAGGACTGATTAGTGATATTTAGTGTCCATTGCACCCCTACAGTATAATTCAATTCAGTCACTGAAATACTTTCATAAACAAAAGTAGCTTAGTCACATAACCTACACAAGAAAAATCAAGCTGAGCTTGAAACTGTTGCCAATTAAAATATTGTGAATTAAAACCATTCAAAATTTAACTACGCACGAAAAGCTAAGTATAAAACTGTTGCTTATTTTTTTTTAAATTATGCATGGTCAAAACAAAACAAAACATTAATTTTTCACGCGATGTTCTTTTTTAGTTTTCTCGAGTCTTGCGATTAATGACATTAAGATGATATAATTTCATCACTTCAACTAATTAAATATTTTTTTGAGTATAACAATAGACACTTTGACACCAATAATCCACTACTGTCTGTATGTTTAATTTTTCTTAATTAGCTTTTACTTTTTACTAAAATACGTCAGGTGTGACCAAATTACAGTTGGCAAAATGTATGTGTTTCGTACGTCCCTGCTTAACCATTTGACATAGTATATTTTTATTTTATTTTTTATTCCACTGCTAGACATAGGCCTCTCTAATTTCACGCTACTTAGTTCGATCCTCGACTTCTCGCATCCAGCTCGTGCCGGCTGTTTTGCGTAGACCATCACTCCACCTGGCCCGTAGACGTCCCACGAACGTTTACCGTTGGAGGTTATCAGTTCTACGGATAATTTGGCCAGCCCACTGCCACTTCAGCTTGCTAATCCTGTGGGCTGTGTCGATGACCTTGGTTTTCTGCCGAATCACCTCATTTCTGATGTGATCCCTTAGAGAAACGCCGAACATAGCTCTCTTCATGGCACGCCGAGCGAACTTGTGAGACAGCCGTGCTGTGAGCGTAACGGGTAGGACGAACTGATTGTAGACTTTTGTCTTTAGGCATTGTCTGTGGGACCGACTATGAAACACCCGACGAAGTTTCCCAAACGCTGCCCAACCCAGTTGAATTCTTCTGTTCACCTCGTCCTTGATGTTGTTTCTACCTAACTGCAGAGTCTGCCCGAGGTACACATATTGTTGAACAACTTCGAGAATGGCACCGTGTACCGCGACCAGTTCCGGTCCATGTCATTAAACATGACCTTGGTTTTACCCAAGTTCATGCGTAGGCCGATGTGTACAGAAGAGCCAGGTTATTCAGCATATGTTGTAGGTCCTGCAGTGTCTCTGCCACGATGTCGATGTCGTCCGCAATCGCAAGTGAGAGATGTATTCACCATTGTTATTTATGCCACGTTCTTTCTAGTGTAGCGTCCTGAACAAGTCCTACCATTGCATTTGTGAACAATTTCGGGGAAAAAACATCACCTTCTCGATGCAATGGTATGGGCCTTGTTTGCTGATTCTGTACTTGGACATGGTGGCGGCTTCGTAGAGACATCTTAGAACTTGGATGAATCGCCAGTCGACTTGTTAAGGATCTTAGGTGTTTTCAATGTACAATATGTATGCATTTACAAAAAATTATATAATATGTATTTGTCAGTATGCATTGGTTGCCTAGCAGCCACCTTTGCCACAATACAAACTTTGCTTAGTTTACATCTAGTCCAGATGGATTGTATACATTCCCTTACCAAGAATCTTAATTTGCTACATAAGTATGCTCTTAGTCAACCGAATAGTACAGTAAAAGGTTTATTTATACTGTAATAAATTAATTAATTACTTAAGTGTTAACGTACTGAATCATACTAATTTATTTAAGTGGTTTGTCTTAGTCCTTTTCAATTAATGTGGTATCTATGAAATCAGAGGTTCTGATTCGTCAAATAATGATAGTCGCTAATATGCTTGAAATTCAGACTCACTGAAATACTTTCACATATTTAAAAAAACAAACAAAAGTGGCTTAGCCACATAACCTACTCACGAAATGCCAAGCTAAGCATGAAACTGTTGCCAATTAAAATTATTTAAAATTTAATTTTAATCCAAGTAAAAAATGCTTTAATTGCAAAAGAACATACTTGTTTAAATCCAGTATTTCAAAGCGCTTTATGTATGTTGAACCTGACTGTCTTTATTACCAGCATAGTATACCTAATAACCTCCTTTGTAAAGAGCAGCCTGCGTCTACGTACTGATGATAATGATGCTAATATCTTTCCTGAACAAATGTTTTTGTTTTCTAGAGGGCTGGTTAGAACCTCTTCTAGCAAGAATAGTAGAAGACAGAACGACGGTGGTGTGTCCTATTATTGACGTTATATCAGACACTACGTTCGAGTACATTCAAGCCTCGGATATGACATGGGGTGGCTTCAACTGGAAACTTAATTTTAGATGGTAAGTTGTTCATTATACGGTTCCGTGTTTGAATTAATTTCTATAAAGTTTATTAATGGCTTATTTAAAACTTTTTCGTATGTGGAGTAAGACCTACCGACCTTGAACGATATTCTTGAAAATGAAGTGGGCAATGTATAAGGGAATTTTAATGCGCCTCTGTATTTATTTATTTATTTATTTTATTTTAAAACTTCATGCACACATGTACAACGGCGGGCTTAATGCCCAAGGCATTCTCTACCAGCCAACCTTTGGATGGTGTAGAAATTTTGTGGGGTAGATGCATTGTGGTGGGAAAAAAAAAAAAAAAAAACTTGGGCACTCAGGTTTATGTATGACTACATAGTGGTTTAAGCGTTTGCTACGCCAAGTATTGTGGGTTTCAATCCTACAAGGGACAATAAGTCTGGGTATTCTTTGTGTCCGTTTCATGTATATTCTTAATGCGATAGTTGTCTTTAATATTAAGTAGGCATATCAAGAACTTTATAATTGGCCCACTTTTTGTGTTTGTAATATGATAATGTAAAAATAATAAAGTAAAACTTATACGAATTTATCTAATCTCGATCTCTGCTTATCATTGTACAATAATATGATTGCTGAATAATTGCTGCAGTACTTAGAAGCATTCTGAATTAAATATTTTTTCATTTCTTTTGATTTTACTGTGATTCTTTGGCTTTTAAAACATAATATTACAACCTTAAGTACCACAATAAATTGAAGTACGCTGCCTTTTATGTTTATCTGTTTCGAATTCATTCCACTTTGTTCTCGAAGTTTTGATCTCAACATTTATATCAGACAGAAAAAATTACAACTTTAAAAAAAACTTTACTGTTCCCAAACCACAATATCTGTGTGGATTAAGAATATATAATGTCAACACCTAGTCATCTTCGTATACTGGCATATATATGTCCGGTACTGTTGAAAGCTATATTGATATGATGCTCCTAATCCAAAATAAACTATAATACATTCTATTCGTCATAGCTTAATTTTTTCTCTCATGGGGGAACTTATTCATTAAATTCGAATAGAACCGATTGGGTATACTTTCTGTTTCTAATAAAAAAATCAACCGGAGTATGAACATTTTATCTTTTTTTTGAAGGTGTTTTCTTTTATACAATTACTATTTTAATTTTTCCAAATATGAACAATCCAAAAAAATTGCAATTATGCAAGAAACAAACGATTTGATGTCGAACAGATGACGGACGAACGTTTACATTTCAAACGCAATAATGAACTACACACATTGAAAATATTATTACTTAATGTGTTCGCAGTAAATAACTATATCTATAATCTGTGTAAATCACCTGTTTCAATATAAAATAATATTCTACTACAACCAGTATTTCGTGCTGCCGACACGGTCGTTCGCTGTGTGCTATTGTTTTATAAATTATTATGATTGCGTAACCGCCGCGTCCCATTGTTTTCGTATAGTTGTGCTATAAACTCCTTGATTAGTTCGATCGTTATTAGCTGTTGCACTCCACTCATGCAATGGATGTATTAACTATGGGTTAGTTTTTGGATTATCATCAACCGGTTTTAATAGTCCACTTCAAACATAGGCTTTTTTCTTATAAGGAGGTTTTCGGTAGACCGGTACTCGTCTCTTTCGACACCCACGGGATGAATAGCGGTGATGAATAACCCGTCGTATTCTTTTTTTTGTTGCTTAATATAGTAAAATATTAAATAATATAATAACAGTAAAATATTAAAAAATATAATAACAGTAAAATATTAAATAGTAAGGTAAAAAAAAAAACAAAACTAAACATGTGTCACTCGTGTAGCGTAGGGTGTAAATATTGAAAATAGAATTACTTTTACAATAATTTTTAAAAATTGTTTACTGCTCTTTCAACTGTTTCTATAGTAAAAATTTTAGAAAGATATATTTACTATAATTAGTAGTTACTCAATTATTTCCAAATTTATTGTTTTGTTATTATTCTGTTTGGTTTATTAAATAAATATGTCACATTTTGATTTTACATGACATTCGATCCTATATGAAACGGTATCAATGATACACAATGTGTTTCTGTACCGGTCACGAAGTAAAAATGCTAAGGAGAAGTGTAACATGTAACATACTTATTCGACAACAAACAATTTTTACAACAGAAAACTCCAAAGACCCTACCTTCTTGCTTCCAAAAATTAAAACGCCTACTTCTTCGGTATTGCTTAGTCGTGTTCTTCGTGCTCAGTATTTTAATTTTTAAACACATGTTTAACCTATTATTTTTGTAACTAATATAAGTATATTATTTACACTCGTAGGTATCGCGTCCCAGAACGTGAGATGGAGCGACGTGGCGGCGACCGCACTTCGCCTCTTCGTACGCCGACAATGGCCGGTGGACTATTCGCTATTGATAAGGATTATTTCTACAAAATTGGCTCCTACGATCAGGGCATGGACATTTGGGGAGGAGAGAACCTCGAGATGAGCTTCAGGGTAAATTTTAGATAGAGAAACAGACATTCGTATCTGATTCCTGAAATATTGTGTTATAAAGAGCATAATATTTCTGAGATCAGGGTCTATGTTGTATTATTTAGCATCTTTTCACATAGAGCATAGTAATTTTGGGATATAATAAATATTTGTGGGGTGCGTGAAGGTATGGCAGTGTGGAGGGATCCTGGAGATCGTGCCATGCTCCCACGTTGGGCACGTGTTCCGCGACAAGTCGCCGTACTCCTTCCCCGGCGGAGTACAGAATGTTGTCCTTCACAATGCTGCGCGCGTCGCCGAAGTCTGGATGGACGAGTGGGGAGAGTTCTATTACGCCATGAATCCAGGTTCGATTCACGAACTGTGTGCCGACATTTTTTACATTTTGCACTTGAATCTTATATTTTCAAAATACCTAAAAATTACATATCTTTGTGAACACATTACAATAACTGATAAATATAAGATTCAAGATTGGGACAGATTTTGGTAATACGGCCGCCGTTCAACTCTTGTGTCCTTTGATAGCAAAATGATAAAAGTGAGGGTACTACAATAAAGTTTTGTTGTGGCTTGGGATATAACACTAACAATTGAAAAAGTAGGATGTCATTTACATTTGAACAGCTCAAGACAGCTTTTAACATTAACCCCATTGCAGCTGCATTCATTTACTTTTTGCATGACCATTTTTTTTCATTCATCATAGCCTCATCGCTTCTTTATAATCTGTGTTTTCTATTATCTAGCATCTTATTTACTTTTAATTTGTTTTTTACTCTTGATGGATTGTGATGTTTCACTAACAAAGTTACGTTGTTTTGTAATTTTGTATCTGATTTATGTGGTATTTTTGTGTTCTAGTAATTCTGATAGATGATTTTCTTTCTGTTCGCTGTACTGTTTTTAATTTCTAACTTTTATTTCCTGCTTCTTCTCAATGCAGAAGCAATGAGTAATAATTAATTGCGGTCACTACTACTGTTTAGGTTTAACCACAGCAATCCTTTTGTAGGCAATGTGTTGAGGCAAATGATATGACTTTTGTACTGTTGAATAACTGGGTAACTGTATTTTATATTAAATAAATAAATAGTTTCGGACATTTTAACACACAACACCATGTAGTCATAAAGTAAGCAGAGCTTGTACTATGGGTACTAGACAACTGATATTAATACATATATACTTTTTTGTTGTATTGCTACAATAACACGAAACTCAGAAACATCACGCTTTATAGACGAACACTTATTTACCAGTAGTCAAACTGTTTGTGTCCGGCTTTTGCAAAAGCCGGACACAAAGGCTACAATTTAAATTTACCAATTTACATTGTAGCCTTCTAATATACCTCTCATCTCACAAGTTTCAATTAAACACCTGCTACACACAGCTCTGTATCACTCAAAGGGTGACAGGAAAGAAGCCCATTCCAGTAGTTCTGCCTTACCATAATATTACAAAGGAGAAAGTTTGTGAGTACGCATGTTTGTCACTTCTTCACGCTCAAAGGGCTCGATCAATTTTGATAAAACTCAATATGGAGATAGCTGACACTCTGGGTTACTCTTGGGCTACATTTTATTCTTAAAAAATATTGTTCCCTCAGGATGTGGTAGGAGTATGAATATTGATAAACAACGGGTGGTGCTAACCGTTGTTTAAAAAACGCTTCAAAATATCGTAGGCGCTTGTTATGTATATAACTATATATGTATAACATTTTTATATCAGAAGAAAGCTTTAGGTTATTGTTTTTTAAGCCTACCCAATATGTTCATTATTAATTATATATAAATAATAATTATATATTTTAATTAAATATATGTATAATTATATCATTTGCCTCTACTGGTCTTATCATGGCTTAATAGAATTGTTTGTACTGTATTAACAGATAAACGAAAAGGAAATAGATTGAAGAAAAAAAACAAAACAGAAATATATCGTCGCCTATTTCCTGTTTAATATATATAATCTATGTGTGTATTGTTTTGTATGTGTGCAACTAATGTTAGGTTGCTGTTAGAAGTGCCTTCTGTTTTAATTATTTAAGGGAACGTGTTCATTTTAAGTGCGTTTGCATTTAATGACTACTTTGACTAATGGACTATGGACCTTATTTGGTCTTGATAGCACTCACAATCATTTGTGATTTAATTATTCTTGGGGCCAGTTTCACTAATTCCTAATAAAGTTTCAGAGAGTTATTTGCCATAGACGATTTAACCTATATACGTTGCTGACATATATGTGTAGGTGTGTGTGTGTGTTTATCCATACTTTCATATTAATATGTAAATTAGAAAATAATTTTGTCTGAACTATATTAGTAGTTATTGTCAGTATAATTTTTTGTGAACATACTACGCTATAGCTGGTAGACCCATTGTCTTCTTAAATATTAAATAGTAACAAAGAATTCAAGGCAATCTAGATGTTCTTAAATGACTAATGTTCCTATTAGATTAGACGAGTTGACCGTATGACCTGTGGGAATGCCTCTAAATTATATTAGCATTGTTTCAGAACAAAACTTTTACAAGTTGCCCTTGATATTAGATTACGATAACCATTTATTCGATCCCTTTATTTATATTACTAATATTCCGGGTCTTTTTTCCGTGAAAAATCATTAGAATAGGCCGCCATAGTGTGGATCGTGACTATTGGCTGGGATTCTAATGCTTTCTATGAGGCATAGTTGACTTATTTTGGCAACTTTATCATATAAAAAACTAAACTGAAGAGTCTGTTTGATTAAACGCGCTAATCTTAAGAATTACTAGTTCAAATTAAAAGTCTGTTGTAGTGTTAGGTCGCCCATTTATCGAGGAAGGCTTCAAGCTACACACGCTCCGAACAAATGAACAGAGCATAAATGAATAATGTTGCAAAGATATGACGAAGTTGATTTATCAAATAGAACAAAATAAACCGATTGAAATAAATGAAATGATTCTCTCTCTGGACGTGGAACGGAACATTGTCCGCTCTATTAATTACTAGTAGCAAAACATCTAGCCTTACAAAGTAACAGTGTCTATTATGTTTTCATTTCAAATGTAAACAACACAGAGCGCTATCGTGTATGGTTATATTACATTTATCTGGAAAAACATAACAAGATATTATGTAACGCTATATCTGAGGGCTACTTCTAACAGCAATCTTCTTATCTATTTGGTGCTTATGTTAATTCGTCAAATGAAATTTAAATTTTTAAATTAACACGAATGATTTTATATCTATAGTCAAGAACATGAAAGGCAACCGAAATATAACTTTATGATTTAGGGTCAAGCTGGTAACAATGGCTTCTTTCGTTTTTTTCGGTTTCTTTTCGGCCAGCTTCACAAAATTCTCAAAATTTTACCTGATTTGTAAGATTATGGGCATTAATGTGATATCTTTAGAACCTGCATTGACTATAGGTATAAAACATCAAGGTTACTAAGAAGAGCTATATTTTATAACCTGCAAATATATGTGTCTAAAATTATTTAAGCCAGACGTCTTCCCCGGTCTTTAGTGGCATACTAATGAAGTATACTGCGTATTTATATCATTAGAATGCAATCGAAATCCGTACACGTATAGACGTGGCTTCCTACAAGTGGCAACACGTCATGACATCAGCTGATGTTGACGTCTGTATCAATTTGAATTTTTTTGTCGTTCGTTTGAGTTAATAATATTCAGCCATAGAGCAGCCGGCGGGCCGCAGGGGAGTAACCATAACATCTTTATGCCATACAAAATAATCTTTCAATTTTGCGGGGGAAAATCTTCAAACATAGACTCACGTGCAAAATCAATCGCATATCACTACAAACTCACATAAAAATTAAAACAAAATATTCAGAATTTTCAAATAAATTCTGTGTCATAAGAGTGTAAAGCGTAGGCCCATTTGGGCTTATACTTTCAAATACTTTGACAGAGGGGAACGCCTGCATATCCACCGTGCTGCTCTATGTACATATTCAGCATAGCCCCTATATTGCTTATTGACAAAAGTAATCACTTTAATGCCATTTTTAATACTTTTATTGTTATTAATAACAACGTGGTAACATTTTATTAATCTACTAAAGAAAAACAAATAGTCACAAGCAATAGGTACATACGCTGATAAGCAAGTGAGATATTTCTTAATACCATAATTTATTCAGCAGTAAAATAATTAATGAGTATCCATTATTGCCTGCGATTGTTTAAACTTCATTTCACACTGCTATTAAGCATACAGTCTGTTGTATTAATTCAGTTGAACAAGTGTGTAAACAATCTATTGTTTTGTATCGTTCAATGAGTATTAACTGTGCGATAGCTTCTTTATGTGTACAATTAACAAGCTAATATATCATCAGGAAGGGAGGATTTCATACAATTTTATATTTAATTGTAAATTGGTCAATTTGGTTTCTAGGCGGTTAGTTTATTTCGTGATTCCCTAAAATGATTGCGTAAACTATTCTTAGCAGAAGAGGTGCCGGCAAAGAAATATATCGTAAATATTTGTTCTAGCTAAACAAATTTCCGTCGATGTTCAGTTTGCTTTTCTCGTAACGTTATGAATAGGAACAGTACGCATATATTTCGATTTAATACATATTGCGTAATAAGCCTATAATTTGATTACGTCACTACATGTGTTGCTTATTTTAATAACGTAACAATTGTATGAAGTACATTTTAGCAATATAATTTATTTGTTATAAATGTTCATTGTTGTTGGCGGGACTTGTTATTTTATTATAATTTAGTCGAAAACTCTGAAATTAAAGTATCCCAAATATTTGGAATCCTTGAATCGACAAAATTTACCAATTTATTTTTAAATATTCAAATGAATAAATAAATATTGATCCATCCTTCCTGACTAACCGCTTGGGTATATAACACGGTGGGGCCGCGCCAGGTGTGGATGTGCGGCGGGCGGCTGGAGATCAGCCCGTGCTCGCACGTGGGCCACGTGTTCCGCAAGACGACGCCCTACTCGTTCCCCGGGGGCACCGGCCGCGTCGTCAACCACAACAACGCGCGCCTCGCTGAAGTCTGGCTTGATGATTGGAAGCATTTCTACTACAATATTAATCCGGGTACATGGTTATGCTTTGCTTAGGATATTTGTTCTGAGTTCAGTCACCACCAAAGGCAGTTATAAAACTAGTCTTCTAACTTCAAGAATAAAACTTTAAATCAATCATCATCTCGGTCGAAAGACGCCCACTTCTGAACATAAGCCTCCCCAGAACAACCGGTGCTGCCCTCATCCAACGTTTTCCCACAATCTTCAACAGGTTGTCATACCACCTTGTCGGACCTACTCACGCAAAACCAATATAAATCTTTACAGGTTTATGCATGTAGCATATATCTGGTTTAGGTATAATAAAAGTTTTAAAATATACCTAAATAGGTTGATATACTTCATACTAAACACCCCTAATAACATACATTTCAAATTAATAATTAATCCTAAAAAATATACCAATTTGGATGGATGTCAAAACAAATTGTCGGTTTTTAAAAATCGGAATAATACAAAATTATCTTGATCTCTTTTACAACTGACGGTAGTTTTTCACGCAATCTATATATGCACAGCACAGTCGTACAAATCACATTATAGTTTAAGTGGCTATTAGCACTATCGAGCGGAAACGACAATTGACTTTTCCACTATGTACATAAACTATGAAGTCAATTTCTTAAGCAAAATAAGCGGCAAATTGAAAAATTGTCGCGACTAAAGCCTCGAGGTTGACTAAACTCAGAACATTTAATTTAAGCGATAAGCGTTCTTTTCAAATAGGTACATGAAAAAACCGCACGATAACAAATAAAATAGGCAACATGTTCTGTTATTTATGTGTGTGTATGTATGTATGTGCGTGTGTAAGTAATCTTCAGTTATACAGGATTAATCGACCATAAACAAATAAAAATTATATAGTTATTGAAATTGTAGTAATATGAAAATAGGTGATTACGAGAGAGTAAGTTTATTACTAGATTAATCCTCTGAACTGTCCAACATATTTATGTTTTGTGCCCCACAAAATATAAATAAGTAGTCTACAATCTGAATATAATACCTGTAAATCACTAATAACATTATTTTGTCATCTTGAATAAGTATTGTTTCGAGTTTAGATCGTACATTTGATCATCTTGAATAGAGTGTGTTTATTAAAATTCATTTACTACAAGTCCTCATATTAAAATCAAATTGGGTAATGATTACAAACCTTACAGTGAGCACAGATATTATCATAGTGATTGGATTTTGCATGTATTTATCATTATAATTAAATTAACCTATCATTAACACAATCGCTTCAACATTTGTTTTTAAATCGCCATCTGTGTTGGATATAACACGATCATGCTTCATGACTAACATCTTTAGCTTTTGTACAAAAATATTTAGGCCAAATGAAGTAATTGGTTCATGTAATTAATAGATAATTGATGTCAGTAGATTAACCTATCCTTTTATAGCCTCCGGGTTTTATCAAATTATTCGCAAGAGGGTTCTGATTGGGAAAATGAGAAAATTTCTTAAAAAGAATAGACTCAATACTGTAATGATTGTAGTTTTGAGCGCGTAAATCTGAAATAACTGTACATTTTTTGGCGTAGTAACACATATTATATACAATAAGACGTTACGTTTTTTAAAATTATATTAATCTTAAATGTGTCGTGCACCGAGCAGGAGCTCTGAATGTACCTGTTGGTGACGTCAGCGAGCGTCGGGCGCTGAGAGAACGACTAAAGTGCAAGAGCTTCCGTTGGTACCTCGAGAACATCTACCCGGAGAGTCAAATGCCGCTCGACTACTACTACTTGGGAGAGGTGAGATCCATGAGATTAATATTTCCATCCACTTCAAGATTAAATTAGTGATTCTGAAATCATTGTTTTTTTACTTCATTAAGGAAACACCAATAATTACTGGGTATAAATGTTGTTTTAGAAAGAACTGTCTGTACTCTGTACGAAAACTGACTTAAATGATCCTATTGATATCATGAATTGTATTCTTATTTTAAGCCACTCTTAGCGGTGTTCTGTTTTCTTATATTCTGAATAATTGGTTTATAAATAAAATACAATCGAAATGAAAACTTCCTTCTAAAATCCTTTAAAAAAGAGAGTAAACGGTTTTATGACGCCTATAACTATTAAGACATTCTTTCAATGTCTTACCTAGACCAGGCAGGTCACTAATTTGAAATGTAGACCTAACTTAACGATTTGTTTAGAATTGTGATTTGATAGTAAGCCAAAAATAATAATTATTATTATTTAAGACTCAACATTGTGTTACTATTTAGTAAGTCTACTTTTAAGGCACCCATATCTTGTACATTTATTACAGAATAAATTTTATTGAAAAAAAATGTTAAATAACGCTTTCAACATTGTAGGTATTGCCACTGTGTCGATAGTGACTACGCTGTTCATAGACTTACTAATTTTATTTCAAATAGAAAGCCGTCTCAAATTTAGCGTCGCACAAAATCTCACTAAAGTGATAATTGTGGTCGGTTTTGGTACTACATCATAGCCCAATTGCACTCGGTGATTAGAAACAATCATCGAGGGTAAGCAACGATGGCGCGGTCAGTATCTGGATGGGGTGACCGCTGGTGGCATGTTACCATGAGCGTCTCCGTGATTCGGAGGTCACGTTAAGCAGTCGGTCCCGGTTGTTATCATACGATAACAGTCGTGAAGCTTAGTTGGAGGCCTTCGGGCGGCTTAAAAACATCCAACGGCAAGATTTACGTAGCCACAACGTATTCTTGCCAGTCCCCAACCCGCACTTGGCCAGCGTGGGGACGTATGGCCTTAACCCTCTCCTGAGAGGAGACCCGAGCCCAGCAGTGGGACATTATGGGTTGTTGTTTGTTTGTTTGTTTGGTACTACATATTTTATTTGTTTTATAGTGTGTACAAGTTGTGTGCAAACAGTTTGTTATACCCACTCCAATTTCACCCCACTTGGTTCGATACACACATAGATAGATAGATAGATAGATAGAAAACTCTTTATTTGTACACCGTTTTCACAATATTAATTGAATACATAAAATGATCAACATATAATATAATGTACAAAGGGCGGCCTTATTGCCAAAAGCAATCTCTTCCAGGCAATATAGTACACTTGTCTTGTAGTTATCTATCAGTAGATGATAATAATAAGTAATTCAAAATAATCCCTTTCAATATCGATATTTGAAACTAGATAGCGATGTTGAAAACACTTTGATTTTTAGATATTACAACCGACAATCCGGGTTACTTCACTAGTTTTTTTTTTGCTATGCGCATGCGTCTGCTTGTTCATGACACCTAACATAAATCAGTGTACAGTGGTTGATACTTCGCGGACCTTAGACATATATATAGACATATGTATGTTTGTATGTATGATCAGTAAATAACATGTTTCTAATTTAAGATGCTTATAATTACAGATACGTAATGCCGAGACGTCCAACTGTTTGGACACCCTCGGTGGCAAGGCTGGCCAGCCCCTTGGCATGGGGTATTGCCATGGCATGGGTGGTAACCAGGTAAATATTTTTAACTTATTTATGTATTTGAATACGTAGATACGTAGTATTAAGTAGGACACAGTGATCTGTATGCTCAACAATATTGTAAATTAATTTGAAAAATAGAATACTAATGGAATACTACTTCTACTATACTAAATTTGACTACACGGTTGGCCTACTGGTTTCAGTGGTCGCCACACCACTTCCTACTGCGACAAGTGTTGTGGGTTCAAATCCTACATGGGACAACACTTTGTGTGGTCTATAAAATGTTGTTCTAAGTTTGGGTGTACTTGTGTCCGTTTCATGTATGTTTGTAAAGATCCCCGCGACACAGGAATTTATATTCCTAAAGCGGGAGTTGTCTTTTAAAAAAAAGAAAAAAGAAAAGAAAAGAATACAAAGGTTTACTGGTAGGGAATGGCGCATGATGTATACATAAATAAAAATACTAAAGCCTTGTTTCACCGCTCACAGATAGGTTAGCGGTATATATACGGATACCTTATCTCACAGATGGCTTGACGATAGGGTTTTGAAGATATTTTAAATTATAATTATCTGTAACCGGTGAAACGGGGCCTTAATATTCAATATAAAATGCAGCTTTTTAAAATAAATATCTTGAAAATACAGATAAGTCTGTCTTTTAGTTTGAATAGTAAATTAGTTTCGTTAGAAGTGTTTTATGAATATTCACATTCGTTCATTGGCATTGTAACTAATAACAATTCAGTCAGCACTGTCATGTGTTTGTAAAAAAAAATTGGAATATAATAATTGTGTTCATAACGTATCGTAGTATCCCATTTCATCTATAGTTACACACCATTTTAATCGCCACTTAAAATTGGTTTTGAAATATGATTATTTTATATAATTAATGAATAAATTAACTTATTTTTATTAATTTAAATACTTGTATTTCGATTGTTGTGATAGACCACAAAACCCCAGCAAGTTCGAGCTCCTACTTACTATCAAGTAAGGATTTATTAAGTTGTATCATCTGACATTACATTACACAGATACTCTTTGTAACACTTGTCACGAAGATACTTAACAGATACTCAGGATATCATAGTACTTTTTAGCAAATATTTATTTCATACGACCGGTAAAGTGCGAGTCGTCTACACTCACGAAGGGTTTCCTTTTTTGTATAGGAGCTTTAAATATTTGTTCTGTTTTTAGCATTTGTTCGCATAGTGACAACAGAAATATCACAGTTCATGAGATGTAGCCGGGTGACAAACAGACGGACTGTGGAATCTTAGTATCAGGGTCCCGTTTTACCAATACAATCGGTACTGAACCCTAAAAACGACTTAAATAATTTCAAAGAACAATACTTAATAGTAAAATTCACTATTCTTGAAGTTGTTTATAAAAACTCCCATATTTTTTAAATCAATTACAACATGTTAGTCTGGCTATATGTCTGTGTGCGTGAGTGTATAATAATGGATTTGTTTGAGCCATTTTGTACAAGTTTGGGTAAACTACTGGTTTAGGGTATATTTTATAAAATGATGTATTATAAGTTCGGCACGGCAAATGCAGGCAATGGTAAAATACAACAGAGTGTGATGTACATATATATGTTGGACATCGCGATAAATAGTAGTCTGTGTTATTCTGATGTGTAAAGTATATTACTGTAAACTTTCATTAAAATCCGCTCAGTAGTTTTGGGTAAAAAAGTAACGAACATCCATACAAACTTTCTCATTTATAATATTAGTAGGATAATAATAGGAATTAAGTCACATCCTAATATGTTACGATCTTTATACCGCCATCCTTGTGCTGAAAGCAATTCTAAAGCCGTCACACTATACTCATTTTTAGGATCGTACTTAATAGATTCTACCCACACTACGTAGGTCGCGTGTACTACGTAGTATATGTAATTACTAGATATTTTCAGACTCCGCCCGCTTATATAGGTATCAGTTATCGCGGTAAAAAATAGCCTATCGACCCTTCCTTATTAAAGTATCTCATTATCAAATTATAATCGATAAAGCCCTGAAAGCGAAAATACAGACCAACAAAGTTATTTTCGCATTAATAATTCCAACCAACTACCCATTTATTAAAGGTAAAATAGTTCCAAAATTCATTTTACACATAAATAATTAGCAGATGTATGACGTAAAAATATTGCCGAAACTAACCTACTGGTAAACACGCACGTAGATGATTCTGCACATACCATACCAATACGTACACCTTCCTTCTTCTTTATAGTATGTAGTAGTTTAGTACCGGTGACTTATGTTCAAATTTTAAATTATACTAAGTATTTTTACCCGTTTTATGTGCCATATGTGTACGTGGGACAGGTGTTCTTTGTATGCAGATTTGAATTTAAACAAGGCCCTAAATGGACACATCGCTTATTTGTCCCTCATCAATTTATCCCTGTCTGTACTATATTTGTTATAATAGTTAGCTATACAAAGTTTTTCAAATATAGACTAAATTTCCAGGTGTTCGCGTACACAAAGCGGAAGCAAATAATGTCTGACGATAACTGCTTAGATGCGGCCAGCGGTCGCGGGCCCATTAAACTCATCCGGTGTCACGGCATGCGCGGTAACCAAGAGTGGACTTATGATGCTAAGGTAACAAAATTTATTTTTTATAATAATAATCAGTACTTACTAATTAATTAGTACATTTTAAGCTAGTGACAATCAACTGTATTCTGTTCATTTAGATTAAAATGGCATTTGATCGAATGCACGGAACCCACCAAACGTTGAAGCTTTCATATTCTAAAAATAGTGTTTGTATCTTTGTTACTAAACTATTAATAATTTAAATAAAGAAGAATGGCAGATTCTGCAGCCGCTAGCAATGTGCAATGAACGGTTATGTGATTGATGACCTTTTGTAAAGTGAATCATTCTAACTATTTTTATTTAACTGTCATACTTTCCTAAAAAGATTTAAATCCTTTTCAAAGTTACAACTTAATAACGCATTACTACAGTGTTGTAAGCATGTCATGCTTAAAATCAACTTGTGCAAATGTGTTTTAATTTATGAACATGGTATCTTTTATATATCTAGTTCATTTGTGATAGTTTGCTGTCATTGATGTGGAATAGAGTGCAGCCTATTTAATACATTGCAAAATACAAATTGAAATAACTTTTTAAAACGAAGTTCCCAAAATCTGGGAATTCAAAAGTGTTATTATTGATAATATTACCAGCCAAATAAATACAAAAATAATCAGTACCGTAATAAACGCAAGTTGGTACAAAAGCCAATACCTGCCATTGTCCTTTGATGGTTCGGTCTAGTTTACAATTTATTAGTTTAAATTTACCTTGGACGCTTTTATGAAATATAATTTAACAAAAAATCGACTTCAATAATTACACTAAATGGACCACCAACACCGCAACCAGCTTTAAAAAATCATCAAAATCGCTTCAACCAGTCGAAAATTCTGAGGTAACAAACAAAAAGAAACAGTCGAATTGAGAACCTCCTCATTTTTTTAAGTCGGTTTGAAAAAAGATACTATTACAATTGGAAATGATTAATATCGATATGTTTGTCGTTTTAGTTACGAACAATAAAGCACACAAACACACGCATGTGCTTAGAGAAGCCGGAATCGTCGGACATCTGGAAGCCGGTGTTGCGGCCGTGCAACCGGTCGCGTGGCCAGCAGTGGCTCATGCAGGTGGACTTCAAGTGGCAGGCGCGCCGCGCTCGCGAACAGAACAGCTAGTCTTCGCACACCGCTGGTAAATATACCAAACTATTTAAAAACGTGTGCCTCTTGGGACGCCGGACTGAACTGCTCCCTTAACCTAATCTTAGTTATCTATTTAATATTAAAATTATTTACCTTGAGAAAAGTTTGGATTATTAAATGTAAGAAAGGTTATTTTTATTTTATCTGTCTGAAATACGGCTAGCGCTGTGGGTTAGAGTGAGAGAGAAGGAGCCTGCCTACCGCTGCCATATGCGTGAGAGAAAGGGAAGCACGACATGCTGGCCCGTAACGCGTTACGTAACGGAGCTCCTCCTATAAGAAGTTATCACTTCAAAAGTATAAATATATTTATCTCAGTTACACAAGCTCTGGTATGTTTGGGACTAGATGGCGTTGTGTGTTAGATGTCCGAAGTATTAAAAAATAAAAACTAATACTGCGAAGATGGTTGGTAGGTGAAGGCGAGAAACCGAGTATCGAACCTAGTGCATTAGATGTCCAGCAGTGGACTGCAATGGGTTGGCGAAATTTCGAACGTACACTTCAAGTGTCTGTTTGTTCCTAATATTAGTTAGTCCGAACTTTACTGATTTAGAACTTTGTTTATAAATGTGTTTATAGCGCGCGCTTGGCACACCTTAGTCCGTGTTTTCCAAGATATAAACGAGAATATTAAATATCCCATTAACATTTCGTATTTCAGTGTAAAGATGCGTAATTAATATCATACTTACTGGTGCGAAGGAGTTAAAAATTATGTAAATGTTCAGTGACACCAATCTGTCTTAACTTATTAACTTATTTTTGTTTCAGGAATGACAACAATTGACCATACCAGTCTTCCCTTCTCGTTAGATGTCAGATTTTATTCCTTATTTCTATATCTGAAGTTTTATATCAATTAGATTTAATATATCGACACACGAGGTCCCGAGAACTGTTGACAATATATTGTAAACGCTGTAATTTGTTGTATTCTCAGTAAATGTTGCTCAATTTAGTAATTGCGTCATATGTGTTTAGGAGTGTGCTTTATTTAACACTGTTTCTTGTTTGAATAGGAAGAATTAAGAAATTGCGAGAGATATTTATGAAATTTTATATGGAAATGTAACTAGGGTTGCGTGTCGAAAGTAGTTAGTTATATTGAAATACTTATAATACTAAGTAATTCGACTGGTGTTTGAGCCATGAACGAGCGATTAGTGGAGACGTCTCATACCCAATCTAATAAAAGGCCAACGAGTGCACTGTATCTACAGAAATACTCCATTCCATGACCAGTAAAATTAGGTAATTATTTGTCTCTTTACTAATTAACGTTTCCTCTAACTCTATTAACATTGTTGCTTCTTTCTCTAAAAATCTATTATACAAGATAATTCTAGCATTTATTGATATATTGTATTTTCTATAAACTTTTTCGTATAATTAAATCAAAGTATTGAAGATACTTGATTTTTTGCCCTCGGTGCTAATTTTAGCCACCTTTTAATAGGTCCACTGTTTACCTAGCCTTGTCTTATCGTCGTCGGTCTTTTAGTAAAGCTAGAAGAATCACATTAGTGTTATACCCCTTTAACTGCCTTATTGTTGCCAGATATAATACAATACCATACAAAATTAAGCCTTTCGTCTATAATTTCTTTACTCTACGAACTGTTGACTTTGTACAGCAGTTAGCACACAATTATCTTCCAAGTTAGTTATCCAGTTGACGTCTTGTGTTCGGTGAGTTGTCTGTTCGGTGGGCGCACTACTTCACGTGTGAGAGATTATTATACGTAGCTAAGGAAACTGTTCACGCATTATTGTTATACCTACAATTATAACAATCTTGTACTTGTAACAATAATTCCATATTTTTAACAAGCAACTGTTGCCTTAATTATTTTTATGATGTTTTAAATCAGTGCGTTATTTGATAGGAGGTAATATAATAACATTTTAGTGTACATTGAAAAGGCTCGATGGAATTGCCTTTAATTATTTTCTCGGTTTAGTTTAAAATAAGAAGCTAAGTCAAAGTTTTAGCAGATTTCATTCCTATATTGTTTATTATAATTATATTATCGTATATATTATGTAGTGTATCCTAATATATCGAGCCCTAACAACGAAATTAATTTAACGCGTCTCTTCAAGAAGGCGCATAAGTAATTGGCATTTTGATATCAACGTTTTATGGAAACGATATTAAAAGTAATGGGCCGAGATGATTCCGCTCGGTCCCTCATTACTTGTGTACATGATGAATACATTAAATTGGTTAGTGATTTGATTTAATTTGCTTTTCGCTATTTATTTGATACTGTTAAGATCATATCACTTTGTATAGTAAAAGATGTAAATTTGTAATAGTGTAATTGTTCAAGTTATTAGATATATTATAAATTCAAAAATATGATTTGTCCAAAATTCTTTTCAGTTGTTTGTATTGTATATTGTCAGTAACATTTGATTGAGCAGTGGGCGGGCCAGCGTTGAGTGGATTACTCTGAAAACTCTGCTCTTTTTGGTTCCCCGTTGTAGTCATGTCGCCGATATTGTAATTATTGTACATAACTTTAATGTGAACCATCGTCCGTGTAATAGAACCATAACACGATGTTGTATTCATCGAGGAAGCATTTATTTGTGTAAGGTTTGAATCTCTAATATTAATTTGATGAATCACAACCAAAGTGCCAAGGACGTTGTTAGTAACTGTTACAATCATTTATCATTCCAAAAAAATCTATATTGTGACTATGACAATTGAAATAAATTATTTGGACTGATGATTTCGTTTTATTTAAATTGAATAGGAAACTATTCAATTTTACAATGTATATCATGCAGAGTGTGTGTTTCAGTGCGCTAATTTCAGGAAATACTGGTTGCATAAGGCTAACACGCTATGACCAATAGAAGCTGAATATCTATTAAAATTGCCGAAACGGGGAAATATGATTAGTGAGAGACGCAGACAGCTGCGTTGATCAACTAGTAAGTAATGTTTTGTAACAAGTAGTATTATTTTCTGTTACAACTGCAAGAAGTATATTTCGAGTAGGCCTATTGATACATTAATATTAAACTTGGTAGTTCAGACCTTATAGGCGCTCATAGCCCAGTTGCACTCGGTGATTAGAAACAATCATCGAGGGCAAGCAACGATGGCGCGGTCAGTACCTGGATGGGTGACCGCTGGTGGCATGTTACCATGAACGTCTCCGTGATTCGGAGGTCACGTTAAGCAGTCGGTCCCGGTTGTTATCATACGATAACAGTCATGAAGCTTAGTTGGAGGCCTTCGGGCGGCCTAAAAACATCCAACGGCAAGATTTACGTAGCCACAACGTATTCTTGCCAGTCCCCAACCCGCACTTGGCCAGCGTGGGGACGTATGACCTTAACCCTCTCCTGAGAGGAGACCCGAGCCCAGCAGTGGGACATTATTGGTTGTTGTTTTGTACAGACCTTAGGACACGTTCTCTTATACGTGAACTGTGCTTACTTATCAGCGTACTGTAAAGCTTGTTCGGCGTCTCTACAAACGTAGTGTAGGATGTCTACAGGCCAAGTGGAGTGATGATTTGCGCAAGACGGCTGGCGGGAGGTACGAATTAAGTGGCATGCAATTGGAGAAGCCTATATGTTTAGCAGTGGACCGCGGTAGGCTGATGATGATGATGAAAGCTAGTTCAATGTTATTTTGTTTTGAAAAGATTTAAATACGCTAACTCAGATAATCAATTTCAGTTACCTGGGTATGTTTAAAGACTGACTGGATTTAAGTTTAAAGACATCTTCAGTCTCCCTTATAACGGTTGGGGTTTACCTAACCGAAATAATCTGTTATTAACCCTTTTAAAAATGGGTTAACCTAAATTTTGAATTAACATAAATAAGTGTTACCGAATTAAAAATGTTAACAGGAATGGTCTAATACAGAATAGTTACTATTAACCTCAACTGAATTGAATTAGTTTTCTGGTTATTTGTAGTTTCATGATTCATTCTTCGTTACAGTCGACGAGGGCGTCCATTATTTGCATACGATGGGAATCTCGGCTAATAACAAGTAATTATTTTAAGAGATAAAACAATTGTTTAACTTTCGCGTCGCATCACGCCGTAATATAACCAAAATTCTGGATTAACTTCAATCATTTAGGTTAATACTCTAAATAACATAAACCCTTTAATTTGGTTTAAAATAATAACATATAAAATCTGTTTACCGAATCAATGAGTTATGATTTTAAACGGTTACAGATTGAATCGGTAACGGTTTATAACGCATATCGTTATGCTGGGTTTTCCGATCCCTTGGCCAGAGTAACGTACGCAATATTGCATTAAAAGTGTATTCTGTTTGAAATATTAAGACAAGAAATAAACATAATTCAGAAATCTTTATTAAACTTAACATATAACTTATCAATAACGCTAACATACTATATTACATTTATACAATCAAACAAAAGCATACCACACAAACGAACCAAACGAGATAAAACTACAGTATATTTGTTTCCACATCGAAATAAAATGACGATCGATAACGATCTCATTCATAGCACTAAAACGTGCTACATGAGACAAACTAAATTCGTGTACGGTGGTAAAATTAGTGAAGATAAAATATTAACGTCTACAAAAACAGCGAAACGAATATAATCGATTAAAAAGCGTAGAAGACCTTAAAATTGTTCGAATAAAACATGCACTATAACAAAAATTTCTGTATATAAATATAAGTGTGTCGAGAACGAAGAGTCATTTGGCGCGGTGAGATCAACTGTACACGAGAACTGAAGCAGCCTCCACCGACACTGACGTGGGACGTCTCATCCCCGGACGACGCGTGACGTCACATCCCCGGACGACGCGTGACGTCACAGTCCCGAGTTGACGTATACGAAGTCACAATCCCTTGGCGAAAGTGACGATACAGTGCCGGGGCTGCGCGGGACATCATTCCCGGGACGACGCGTGACATCACATCCCGGAGCGAAACGTGACATCGAAGTCCCGGGGCTGCCCCAACCTCTCACTGGTGCGGCATCTCTTCCCCGTGGATCCAACTGTCGTTCTCTACTCGGGCTAACTGCTTGTTCAGACTACAGTATAATTTGATCAGTGATTCCTGGAAAAAAAAAAATTGTTGGTCACTCTCTGTCGATGGTCTTTCATATTAAACAGTGAAAACAGTTGCAGCTGTAACTGCGACCTCAGTAATTAAATCTAACAGTATATATGTAACTAATGATTTTTTAAATAAAAAAAAAAAATATGATTGATTCGCAGGCAATCGTATTATGTTGCAATAAAATGTTACAATGATTTTATATAATTGACTACATTTCGTCCGTAGCGTCGCCCTTTTTTTCCTTTTTAATACTTCTGGCAACGTACGTGTAAAAACTCATGATTCCATGATATAGTTACAAAGTTATTTCGCATTTAGAATACTGGTTGGTGCGGTATTATATGTTTAATCATTCAAAAGGAACCTGATGAATTAGGAGCTTATTTGAATACATACCTTCTCTTTTTCTAACTGTATAATCTCCCGCTTCTGCCGTAATTCGTCGTCATCCATTTCTTCTTCTATCTCTGCTTTGTGATTACTGAGGTATGCAAACTCAGTCTGTATCTGAAAAATGGCAATTAGTGTGTTAATAATTAATCATTATTTAGGAAGTGTAAGTAGAGCGTCATCGGTAACCAACTGAACCTTGCTTGCTAACATTATGAAATAATGATAAAGAAAATATAAATGTAATGTGGAATCTTGTAAAGGATATAATGATTTGAAAGCCTGATGAAGTGGCTTGCATTCATTTAGTTGTTAAAAACTTGAAGATGAAAAGATGCCATGCTTGTTTCGTTATTGAAATAAATGAAAGAGTTAAACAGTAATTTTCAGAAAATATTCTATTTAAAAAAAACTTTATAGATTTTTATATGCCACGAAGAATCCACATTTGTTATGGATTATTAATAATCTTTATGAACAAAATACGTTCGCATTACATTGCATGTTAGTAAGTGCATCATTTGAGATTAGATAATCCTGGATCGATTTTGCTTAAATAATGGTTATCTATGATGAAGAAAAGGTTAGTTTTGAAAGTAGACAAAGTATGGAAAACTAAAAAATGCATTTACTATAGCCTGATAACAACTTTCGATTGGCCAGGACAACGTCTATAAATTCAGCTGGTTATTTCATTACCAGTAGTTGTATTTTAAACGTTTTTGTTTACAAAACATTGGGATTATCCACCTTAACGAAAAGAAATTTCTTTGTACCTAGGTATATACAAAACGGTTGCAATTTAACAAAGAATTACTTAATAATGAACCTAATTACACGACAGAAAGATACATAACTATAGTATGTTTTAATCTAGAATACATCTAGGCTAATAAAACAGCAGAAAAATTAGCGCTGTGCGACCCAAATTGCACTTTACTGCACAAGACTAAGAGTCTATATTCATTGTAATACTTATGTGGAGTAAGTTTTTTGTACCTGCAATTTTAGGTACCTACATATTCTATTTGTAAACTAACATTGTTAGCAAAATACTTGTAATTAGACCAACCTTAAGATACTCTTGTGCAAGTTGCTTATGTTCTTCGAATATCCGTTTGGACTCCTCGTTGTTGAGGTCCGGGGATATAGGCCTTAAATGTGGGTCTAACATCATGTGCATCGAGTCCAGCGCTGGGTCGGGTTCGGAAGCCGGCTGCGCCGCGCCTTCGCCCCCAGTGGAGGCGCTACTGTTACCTAAAGAACAAAGAAAATACGCTTACAGGTTTTGTTTACAAAACAAAGCTGGATTCATCTGTGATTCTTTCACAACAAGGCATTCACTTGGGTATTAGCTATATTATGTTCAAACTATATTTTTGGGGAATGGAGGTAGTATTATTTGTTTACAGTACAAGTATCGCGTAAGTAATGAATACGAAATCCACGGCGGAATCCTCGTAGCAACAAGACATTACGTATATTAAGACGCATGCACAACTAATAATAATGATGCTGCTCGTGATCCAGTGACGCAATTATAACAATGATCGTCTAATGGGAGCCAATGCGAGAACAATCCCAACGTTTAGAGGAATCAGTCCCACGGCACTGTTAAATACGTCAAGAGTTAAATTTACCCCGGACTTGCTGATGTCAGACGCTTCACCTAGATTTCTGCTTTAAACATAGTTCCTTTTACCGCAAATAGATGGCAGTAGTGTACTAACAAGTCGTTGATTTAAATTCATCAAATACTATATAAAAAGTAAACTGTTTTCAGATGTTGGAAATCTTGAGCAAGTCATATATATATATTAAAATAATGATTAGTGTTGTAGACCAATGATGAGAAATACTAGATCTAAGACAGATATATGATTCGTTTAAATGAAACATTAATCTTGTTTATTTACTCAACATTTTCCTACAACAATAAGTATGTATGGTATCGTCTCAAATAAAAGTTTTTCACGTGAAATGTAATACAATATGTATATCACAACACTTCATAGAGACACGAAAGCAAAATTGCTTTCATTAAAATTCACACGCAAGTCTCGCGGGTCCTCTGGGAAAAGGAGGAAACACTGAGATGTCGTTGAAACAAAGAGCGGTCGCGAACATGGAACAGTTCCACGGTGAAAAGCGGTAAAGGTTTTCCGCGTTACGAGGTCGTGGTATTGGCGGGCGCGACACTCACTGTAGAATATCCAACTACAGCTGACTGTATCCCTGATGGTGGTGACGAGGCCGGACTCAAGGCGGACGCGGCGCGCGGGGGGAGCGGGCAGAGGGGGCATGGCGCCGCGGGACGGTCCGCTCTCGGGCTCTACGCGTCGAGCACTGTCGCCGAGCCGCCACGACGTGCACGCCACCACCCGCTCGAAATAATCGACGGGAGAGCCGGGAGCGGGCGGTGCAACCGCCGCTATTCGCGGGATGATGACTCAGCCACGTCAGGCCGAGCTAAATGCGGACGCCGTGTGCTGCCGCCCTTCGTGAGGTTTTCTGCCATTTTCGCTGGCAGGGCGCGCACCGCGCTCTGTGCAGCGGTCAGCGACCTGCGCCCACGCGCACTTGCACCCGGCACCGGCGCCGCACACAACCCGCCCCTGTCGGATGCGATGCCCCACGATCCCGATGTTTCATCGGACCACTTATTTGCTTTTGATACGTAACGTACAGATCATCGATGATAGTAAACTTTGCTTGTAAACATACATGTAGTTCCTAATCGGCGCCGACGCGGCGACGCAACGAAAATCCGCGTCACATGACGCGTACTCGTGGCACAAATGATGTTCGCGTGTTGCGCAGAAATAAATTAGGACCGAACGATTGCGGCATCGCAGCCCTAATTTATAGGTGTGATTGCGTCGTGCATTGGTGGCCTAATATCGAGTGCGCAAATCCAACGCAGAATAAACGTAAAAACATCATGTCATTATGAATATGACATAATTATGCATAAAAGTCACATTGCTTCCGCATGCGATGATGATTTCTGAAAATTAAAATCATCGACAAAAACCAAAGGTAGACTACGATACGTTTAAACTAAAATAAGTCTAGTATTTTTTGGGCAGGTCGATTAATTGTCGTAATTAGCAGAGTAGTAATCGTAGTGCTACAAACATACAACTCACAGATCCGATTAACACGATATTAGTCGTTTTAAAGCAATAATGTAAGTAGTGAAACAACTTATTTGTTTTATAATAAATATTTCGGACATCTGATACACAACGCCATCTAGCTTGAAACTAAACAGAGCTTGTACTATGAAAGCTAAATTGACTGAAAGAATACTTTTACAATATTTTTTTGTAAATACATAAAAAAGCATACAAAGAAAACACCCTAACTCCGAAACAAACATTTGCAGATCATCAATCATTTGGTCCGAAGCAGGCATCGGACCCGAAACTCAGGCACAGCAGTCGCGTATGCTACCACTGCGACATCTAGGAAATCGCATTGTGTAATCAAATTGAAATACATAATCCATATACATCAGCCAAACGACTGCCCGAAATAAAGGTATTTGCACCTAATTCAGGCTTATTGCATTGCAATTTGTAATATATTGACTTTGCTAAATTTTATTAACATTTGCAAATATTTGAATAATCATATACCAGTGTTATGTTAACTTTATTAATATCGTTTATATAAGAGTCGAATGACAATAAGAAGTAAATCATAAACAATATGTAATAAGAACCATATTCTTATTTTTCAAATAAATAATGTTTATTAAGACAAGTTTTAACCGATATCGAAATAAGTATTAAATATATAATATATTTGTATTGTATAGTTTTATTTTACCAACTGTCACAGTTACGTGCTCAAACAACTATCAAAAATAAAATATATGAATGGACAGAGCATATTTACATTACTCGTAAACAATTTGGAAAAACGTGGTGAACAGATAAACAAATTAATCGTTAACGTACGAATACGAGAAAACGGGGATTTCCACGAAGAAAATCCAATAAAACTGTTTTTGATTGTTCGTAAAGTTTGAAACAGTTTTAATTGATAACTATTTAGCTCTTCTTTCAGAGCCTTTTTACTACTAAAGAGGAAATATGAGCAGGTCCAACACAAGAAGGTCTATTAAATCTTTGCAGCCAACCTTGTCTATGTCCACCAGTGGACGTGTATCGGCCGAGAAAAACTGAACTTTTCGTATAGTAGTATCAACGGCCTATAATCTTTAAGACTATATTATCGAAAATAACAATAATGTAATAAACAAAAGACACGCTATACTGCCATGTTGCTCGATTTATTGGCTATATTAAAGCCAAAATACAATATTATTCGCACATAATTACATTGATTTATATGACACATTTCACATGGTCGATAACAAACACAAGACAATGTCTACGCGGGGGGGGAGGGGGATATGACAAGTCTACTATTTGAACAAAAATTTATCGAGCCCTCAGAGCACGTGGCCTTTAGCATAGTATAGTGCGCGAGCGAGGACACTGCCAACTCTGTGTTTTAATAGCTCACTTCATTCGGATTATAACTAACATTACTCAGTCCGACGTCATCAGAGCAATCGAAATGTAAATTAATGTGAAAGCAGAACTGGTTTGAAGAATGTCAAGAAGTTACATAAAAAGAAATAACGCATATTCGATTTCTATTTATATCTAGTGAACCCTTAGTACCCACCTGTTTACAGCGAATCGTTAATGAACAAAATGTAACGTATGAGACTAATTGTGTTTCACAAGTGATAATTAACACGCGGAAGGCGTAGAAAGGTACCGGGGGCACTCGTTAACAGCTCGCCGGCTGCTGGAGCTGCACATGACTAATACTCGCGGCAATTTACGACTAACTTCGCTAAACTATAAAATTTAAACTAGGAACTGTAAACTGCGCTCCAATCACTCGAATTTGGAAGGCGGGAGACCTGGGAATAAACAATTGTACTAACAAGAAAAGCTTATTAAAGAAATAGTCTTAAAAACTTTTTCTTATTTTTAGCGCAGAATAAAATATGTACGGTGTTTTTCTCTATTCAACAATTTATTTTGGTAAAATACGTTTCCAGAAAACTTGTCAAACATTTTGTTTATTCATATAAAAATCTAATGAACACAGGGTAGTTGCACCCAAAGAAGTACAGTAGCAAAGATCAGGTAACGGTTGTTATTATACATACCACAACTGCCCAGAACATATTTATAAGTCATGGTACAGAAACCATCATACACAGTGCGAATTGCAGTCACCATTCGTAGACCTAAGTCATCTGAATCCGAATCAATTGAATTAAACCAAAACTTTAAAAAAATATAGATCAGAAATGTTTAAGCATAGGATAACGCAATGAATTACAAGATTAAACAGTCAGATACGACTAAATGTTTTATCTTGTTAATAACTAAATTATTTATTTTTAAGTACATTTACAATAAAAAAACTTTTTATTTTTCTTGTCTTCGATAGATGAGGGAGAAGGGTGTGATGACTGGAACCTGTGACCTACCGAATTATTTTTTAGCTTTTGATACAATAATTTCAATAAATTCGTTACAATTTAAAAAAAAAAACCAATTTTTTTATTTTCACGTTTTTAGTTTCTATTTTATTACATAGTAATTCTCATTTCTGTTCGTATATAGTGGCTGTCGTGACAAAATGTGTAAATCACCACTTTGTAGCGGCGGCCATCTTGGATTTTTATTTTTCATAGCGAACTGTGTTGTACTTATTAGTCAAGCCCTTTCATTTGATTACCCATATTGAGGTAGTCATGTCAAAATTTGTAAACCACCATTTTGTAGCGGCGACCATCTTTGATTTACAATGAAACTGAATTTATTTAATTGTATCGTCACCAGAACTAAAACTGTATACCAAACTTTAGATCACTTTGTCAACAGGAAGGGCGTCCAATTTAAATTACTAGATTTTAGCCAAACAAACCGGACAAGCTAAATAAAACTATTAAATTTTTCTGCTTTCGTACAACCAAGTTTTAATTTTAAAAACCCCTTGTTTAAAAAATTATCTCATTAAGGGGTAAATTGTTATTTTTATTATGACTGAGTTACACAACGATAAACAAAGTGAACAAACTCATAGTAATATTTTGTGTTGATGGCTTGAGTGCATTAATCGAGTAATAATAACATTTCATATACTATACATCTTGTAGTCAACAATAATTTACATGGGTTTTAATCTAGACATTTAAAATCTGTGTTTCGCTTGTTAAATAATCTACAAGCCATTCGGCGAACAACATAAATCCGGCGAGTGAAGGAAAGCTCTCTTTGATCGGTGCTTCTAATATGTTTTCGATTTAGTGTCGGGACGCGGCGCAGACCGTTCCGATTGCGTCAGTAGCGCTGACACCTCACGGAAACTGTCCACGGGACGACGCTTATTCTATTAGCAGTCCGATTTATGAGCATCCACATGACAAACAGGCAAATGTCTGTCTACTTACTTCGCTAACGTTTCTGGACATTGAAATGTTACATCTAAGTCACGGACACTATTCTAGTATTATTGAGGGACATTTCTTTGAAAATACTGCTACTGCTTTTGTTATTTATAAAAGGCCTAGGTACATTAAATTCACTTGCTTTAGACTAAGCTGGGTGCCAAAAATTTACAGAACGTCCAAAGTTTTAATGTAGTATCACGTTGAACGACTGACAGGGAATTACGTCGTACATTTAAAAAGTCTGATTCACCGAAGACACTTTCATTCGATACGGAAATATCTACAGTGCAAATTTAGCCTTCCTTGCATATAAATTCAAAGAACCTAAAGGACAATAATAAATGCGAATATGTAACGGCAAGACAATTTGTGACTTGTTAGTCATTGTAACATTTACGATTTGAATCTAGCTCAGCTATAAATTTGCTGCTTTTGTTATATATAATAAAACTGGATTATATTTGTGGCAACGAAATTCAAAATAGTCTGTGGATATATTGATGCAGATAATATTCCCCACGCTTAAGCATAAGATAGTGAACAAAACGTGTACAATGCTATTTGGATATTTAGCGCCTTTGGTAAAGAGGGCAGTTTACAATTTCGTGCCAACTTCTACGGCGAAACTAGAACTGGACCAGTCACCATTAACGCGTTATATAGGTGATTATATCCAGATCACATCAAAGAATCGACTGACGGTGGATACAACGCAGAAATCGTTCGTAGGACACATTCCTCTGTTTGAGAATTTGCGATTTCAAGACAACCCGTAAAAAACAGAAGAAGGTGTCATCAATAAACAAACGATAGATTTTGAAAATCTTAAATTGTCGTTAGTATGGCAAACTTTTAGCTTCGAAGTAAACAAGACAGTCAGCTTTAAAAAGTAAGAAGTTACTAATTTCAAATAATATACGAATGTTGTGTTTTTAGTATACACTACAGTGAGTGGGTGCGACTCGGAAGTGGACTGGATGCAACAAATTTAACACGATGACTTCACGTTTGTTGCTGTTATAACTACTATGTATAGCTTCGATAATTCACACAGAAGTTGTTAAAATTTGTAGCCTTACAGGTTATATATAATAGTGTGATTATGACGGTTTTCTATTACCACTTAGTGGTGTATAACAGAACATGTTTTAAAATTTCATGCAGAAAGCTAAGCTCTCAACAAAACAGGTAATTGAATTAAATATATCGTAGCTTTTAAAATTTTAATATTAGTAATACATACATACATACATACATACATACATACATATAGATATATTTGTCTTTTTGAATTTAATGGAAAAAAACTAGTTTTAGTTTGGCTATTTGCAAAAGCATGTTTTACCTACTAATATATAAAGCTGAAGAGTTCTTTTGTTTGCTTGAAAGCGCTAATCTCAGGAACTATTGGTCCAATTTGAGAAATTCTTTCAGTGTTACAGAGCCCATTTATATAGGAAGGCAATAGCTATAGGTTATATACCATCACGCTAAGACTAAGGAGCGGAGCACCAATATTTAAAAAAACGGGGGAAAATTATCACGCTGTGGGCAATAGGAGACGCAAACGAGTCAGGTTGGGTGGTTCAGCTAGTTAAGTTTATAATTTATCTGAATATGCAGATTAGAATATTATTGTTTCAAAGATATTCCACAAATTCGTCTTAATTGTTGAGTTATAATGTTAATTTCAATGAGGTTCGGCGATTACTTTACTTTATGTTAATAACATAAGTAAGTGAGCACAAAACATGATCCCCATTTTATAAAAGACTTTAATCTTTTTATTGGTAACTAGTTGTTACTCGTGGCGCCGCCCGCGTATATGTCGGTCATCGCGGCAAATACTAGCCTATGTGTTATTCTGATGTATAAGCTATTTTACTATAAAGTTTCATTCAAATCCGTCGAGTAGTTTTTACGTGAAAGAGTAACAAACATCTATCCATACTTACAAACTTCCACGTTGATAATATTAGTAGGATTAAATACTATCTCGTAAAATGATAGCGATAGAAGAAAAGCTTTTAGTAACTGCTTTAAAAATTAAATTGCACCCTCAGACTGCTATCTCCTAAGAAGTTAGGAGGATGTGCCAATTATTGTAGCAATTGTGGTTGTCGATTCTGTCTTTAAGAGTAAATTAAAAGGGCTATTGGTATAACTAATCATGGATAAGTTATTATGTATTTATATTTAAACCGTTAAGTTACCGATAGTTATAGGATACCTTATCGGGAATATTGATTGGCACTCTAAAGCGATTTCTAGTAATAATTAGTTGGACAATTCTCGTATATAAAAAAAAAATCGTAATATATATAACGGTTTTACAATTCTAGTTTAAATAAGCATGAAAAGAAATGCGCATTAATTTTAAAAATACATGTTAAGATTACTTAAAACGTACTGTAATTTTTTTAAGACATTGGTGTGGTAAATTGCACTATAAATGAAATCTAAAATATCGTTTAATACTTTTAAATTATTGAAATGGACACAAATAGATAGATTACGAAAACAAAACTTCTTTAAAGTCACTTTTTTATTTAGAAATCTTACCGCACACATTTGTCCGGCTTACCCTGCATGTGTATTAAGTTGATTCTATACATGATGTACATATGTAGTATATAGGGTATCTTGCCTTCTCTGACCTATGGATCCCAAACTTGGATTTTCAACAAACAAACCAGAAATAAAATGTTAGAAGAAAAGAGCCATGGAACGGAGCATTTTAAATCTAAATCGGGTACACAAAAAGAGAAGCACAGACATAAGAAAAACAACAAATTTGATTGATGCTCTGGCACATTGCAAAAGACTGAAATGGAATTGGGCTGGCCATATTGCGCGAATGAAAGAAGACAGGTGGGCCAAAAGGATTAAAACATAGAAGGGACCTCTAGGCAAGGGAACCAGAGGCAGACCGGCGGAGAGATGGCTAGATGAATTTTTAAAGTGGCGGGAAAGGAATGGACTGATAAAGCGGCTGTTAGAACTGTTTGGAAAAAGAATGGAGGAGGCCCATACTCCATAGAGAGGTCCTTAATAAATAAATAAACAAAAAAATATTGCATGGTATTAAATCAAAATAGTAATTTTAATCATAATGTAATTGTAAATTGAATTTTTATTAAGGAAATAAAAGGCTTGATAAATAAATAAATAAAAATACATGATGTAATACAATGGCTTTTTACCTTTTATGAACACACAAGATATTAGAGACAGTACCGCAGTATATAGTAATAGCTAGTATATAGCTGATGTCCTTCCTCAAGAATCAATGTATCTCCATGTCAAATTTCAAGTGACCGTGAAAAACTAACATACAGACAGACAAAGAGAGTTACTTTCGAATTTATAATATTAGTCGGGAGTATGGATTGACGTCGACGAATTTTTTTAATATTAAATTCATCACTGAATGTTAAGGTTTAGTTTTTATATTTTAAACATTAACTATATACCCACTCTTGATATATCTTTTCCCTCGAAAGTTCAAAGTAATGTTGATCATCATATAAATTGATTAACACAATTTGAACAATCTTTTCAGTTAATCCAAATCCTTCTGTTCAATAAGAAAATTGCCTCAAGTAACCTCAAAGACTAATAAACTATAGTGAAAAAACAAAACTGTGCCTTGTCTTTGCCAAAAAAAACAGGTAAGATTTTTTTATCAAACACAATTCCTACAGTGCTAAAAGTAAGGAATGGTTACCGCTTGATTTGCTTAACAGATTCTATATATAGTTTTATGCATCTAGCATTTTAGTGTTGTTTAATGGCAAGCATTTGAAGAATAATATAAGGAAAGTACCTGAGATGCAGTTTATAAATGATTCAAGTGAGGAATATTCCAATAAACAGGGAAAAATATTACATCGGGAATAGGAAGTAATACAAAAGCTATTGGCAGAAGTGTAGTTGTGAAATCGCACAATGACTCACCGCGGTATTTTTGAGGAGCGCACCCGAACGACCGACCGATCGCCAATGCCCATACGGCATAACACACTTGATCTTACATCGGTTTATATCTTACCAATAATACTCTCTTTACGCATACACGATTCGGATTTGGATAAAAAATAGCGGCCTTAGCGGTATTCATGGTTCTCTTACGGCATCAGTATTACGAAACTTTTTAGACAGACCAAAGTGATGTTTTAGACTGCAACAGATTTTTGTAGGTATTTTCTAATTTATTTTCGTTCCTGGCGCGTGACACAATGTTTAAAGCGTTTTATGTTGAACATGAAAGTCAAGGATTTTTTCCAATCATCATTAATTTGATTATCGAGGTAAAAAACATTTGGTAACAAAGAAGTATTAAAATATACCTACTTGCAATGATAGGATGGCAAATTGTGAGCAAATGATATGCATTCGTGAATAGTTAGTACCGAATTAAAACAGTATACATGCGTTGCGATTTTAAAGAAAAACAGCGTAACGACTTCGCGTAAACGTAAGCGCAGCGTGAGCGACCGCGGCCAGAGCGTGTGACGCAGGAGCGAGCCCCGACCTACTTATGTCGTTGAAAAATCAGCAGATGTTCAACTTTGAAGCGCGGGATATATCGAGCAGGACAGAATGTGTTGTTCTGAATAGAAATAAACTTGTCACATATTTTGATTGTATCTAGAGCGGGCTTAGTCATATCGTGATGCCGATGCCAACGTCCCGGACGCACTACCACCACAACTATAAAGGCAATTTTGCTCCAGACTGAATCACAGTAGGCGCCGTCTGCAAAATGTCTCATAGCGGCCGTATTTACTACACTTTTTATAGTGAACGTCGCGACCAGAAAAGGCTTGCTGTCGCCTTTGTTTATGTTTGAAGGTCGAAAACGATCGTGGATAATAGATCAAAACAAAATTAACTAATAGTTTTTGATATAAGTTTTCGAAAAGGCAAGAGAAGAGTATAATTAGAGCTATTATTTTTATAATTATATATAGAAATAATTGCTAGTCTTTGATGTTATTAATTTTAAATCTAAGTGTTGTATTTTAATATTTAAATGTTTTGTAAGGGAGTAACAGCAGATATGGGCTTCGAATGCGGTTTTACAAATTTTTAATAAGCTTAAAATAAAACATATGCTTTTTTAAAATCCCTATAGATAACATTACTCTGTCGGCTAATGAATAATATAATTTCGAATTCACGTAAAACATTCGACATCAAAACATCTGTTGTAGAGAAGGGCTCTATCTAGCCGTGAACGCGGCTCGTTACCGAAGAGTTGTAAACAACATTATTTTTGAGTCTTCAAAGGGAATTGTTTATTAGAGCCGCTTAAAGATCTTACAGAACAAAAGAGCAAAGATCTGAAATAAATTTAGAGCTGTTATAAATTTGGACAGCAGCCGAGATGTTAGAAGAAAAATCAGGAAGAACAAGAACGAATGGTGCCTTTATAAACATTGGCGTACTCTCTATGGATTTAGTGCTCCAGAGAATATCGAAAACGTGTATGTCTTGCAATAGTTAAATACTGGTTAATGAGAAGAAAGTTAAGAAGGATACTTATTCATTGATAGGATATTTTGCACGTATTTATCACTGGTGTTTTTTAGATAGATATTATTAAATATTTTAATTTTTAAGTATTATTCCACTATTGTTTATTCCCTTTTGCCAAAACCTGTTGTATGAATAGTCTACACACCTATATTTTTACGTTCCGATCTTAAAAGACATATATATTCTAAGAATAAACTCTACTACAATGACCAATTTTGGAATTATGAAGTCTAAGGTTTATTCACCTAGACTCAATTCATAAAAAACACATTTGAATAACATTTGTAGTGTTTCTTAACAGCGCAGTGCAAGGAAATGCATCAAGTCTCAAAGAAGAACAAGCCAAAAGAAAAGGTTAACTTTCTGCCTTGTAATAGATACGCCAATCCTATGCAGATGCCGAAACAGTTACTGACCTAGGAATTGATTTTGGGGCATAAAAGATTTGGTGATGTAAGTAGTGGTATTACTAGCAGTTAAACATGTACCTATGCTGATCTGTCAAATGCTATACTCATTTCGTAGTATATAAACCATTTTTTTTAAATCCTTCGAATTAACATTAGTTATAAACCAAAGTATTCTAGTATTTTTATGGCAATAGCATAATTGGAGAAGCTTATAATTTTAGAGATTTGAAGAAATTAAGATGGTAATTCAATAATCTACTTACGAAGGGCTCGGCGAGACTAATGAAGGGTCACAGGGTGGGCTTTTAGCGCGATATAAGTGGCTTATCTAATTGTTTACCCCGGCTGTCGCACGCTCGGCTCTGCACGGGCATCATAAAATAATTAGCATGATTCATCGTCGCGCCGAAAGCGTCACTCGACGCTACACGATAGCCCGTTAGCCGAGAGATTTTGGCATTACCTTTTGACAGACGATTATTTCACTGTCGCCAATCGTTAGTATAAAATTTACCGCGTGATTATAGTGCCCGTCATTTATAATTTGCACATTGACGGACTTAAATGAATAACAGTTGAGATTTGATTCATTAGAAAGCTTTCGCCGTTAAATAAATACTTTGAAAATCAAATTTTTTTTAAACATCATTAGGTGTTGTTAAAATTCGGACTCCTGTTGGGAACTAGGGGACGGAATAACGACTCTATAAAACATTGGTCAAATATTAATAAGCGTAGTTTAGAGTCTACATAAGACGAAAACATACTATTTTTTATTAAATAAAGTGTTTTGACTTTATATTCTTTAATCATGTAAAAGAGCTGACTTTTGAATTACTTTTGGACTTGAACCAGGCTACGCATCGGTACACAAATTACGTAATAAAACACGTAGCAAAATTTTTTTTGTAAAATATATTTTAATTAATTAAAGTTGGTAAAATGGTTAACTATGCACTTTTGCCAGCGCATAGGTAGTTAATCGATCCCTTCACTAAAAAAAAGAAGATATAGGATCGGAGATAAGTTTTATCCTTGTAAGAAGTTATCCAAATTTCGGTAAAAATGGTAATCTGTTGTCAAAGTCCGAGGAGTACAGTGGATGTCACAGATATTTCAATTGCAACACCTCTAGTTTAGCGGACGTCTGTTGAACAGTGTGTGGTCTAACTTTGTCCTAAAGTAGCAGTGGCCAGGAGCGGTTGACCGGCCTCGGTTTCTTAGCGGCTTGTTCTTCCATCATGGCTTTCAGTTGCTGACAATAGATATCTGCCGTAATCATTTAACCAGATTTTAGAAAGCCGTAGTAAACGACACCGTGTGAAGTGTGTGTGAACTGTGAAGTGGATCTGCGTCCACAATAGCTTTTAATTCTTCACTATCTACTTTTAAGGGCTTGTTATGAAGGTCGAAATTTCCAGAACGAAAACATTGGAACCAAAAACGTACCGTTTGTTTCCTTTACGACACCAGCGCCATACACATCGTTAATCCTTTGATCTGTGTCTGCAGTACTGGTGTCACTGTAGAAGTCGTTTACGAGTTCGACTTCTACAGTGTATAAAGCAGTATTTCAAGTTTTCTATTGTGCGAGATCAGCGACGCCAAAAAAAACTAACGAGGAAAAAAACAAACGAATAACTGTTTTCGAAACTCAAATATACTAGCTGAATGGATTATCTGGAATTCTTAACCAAAGAAGATATATTTCAGATTAAAGTGGCCAGTGCGAAAAAACGACAATTTAATATGTACAGAAGGACCTTATTGATTATAACAAGTAATTTAATTCAGTAATACTGTTATTATTACTGACTTTTCACTTGTCGGTGGATAAGTATTGTGATGACAGTACGTAACATACTTTTAATAATATCTTCAAATAAAGCTGTATCTCGAGCAGTTCAAAATTGAATTATAGTGCAAGTAATTTTTTAAGTGCTTAAGAAAAAGTTATGGTCGTGTAAGTGTGGGTAATTTAAAAATAAAATAAAAAGGGGTAAAAACTTGCTTAGGTTGTGATCAGGAGAATAAAAAATATTACGAAACTTTAAGCTAAGTACAAAAAATGCTTACAGCATTGTCACCTAATGTGCAGAGGTACGAGATACTCACTCATGTAAACGTCAACGAACACTTGCAATTTATCGTAACCCGGTTGCACTGTTATCGAAACTTGAACAGAACAGTCTGTTTGCGGCATTTCACTGTGATCACATGAACATAGATAATTGGGTGGACGTGGAGTACGTGAGGGTACAGCACTGTCGGAGGGTTCGGTTGCGGAGACGCGTGCGTGTGTCGCGTGAGTGCATCAGAGTGCAGCGTGCGACGCTAAGTACCGCGGTTGCCGATGCGCCGGCGGCGGCGGCTTCGCGAGACTGTGCGTCGTCGCCCAGTCCGTCCCAAACCTCCCCGATAACCTTAAATTAGATTAATTGTATCATGCTGATTCATACGTGGCCTGCGACGCGCTTCTTTTTGTTGACACCTAACAAATGCGTTTGGTTAATTTAGCGTTCGAAGATTATGAGATGTGAATGAATTTTGTTAGATGCACCGATTTATAAATATTAATTATGTGTAAACGGTTGTTTGTATTCCTATACCTAAATATTCAAATGATATATTTTAAGTCAAATTGTACATTTTATTATTTTTACAGAGACCTATAAGAATACTTCTACTACGAATTTTGAAACGAGAGGATACTCATGTCAATGTCGTAGTAACTGTATGGAGATGTCTTAAATCGAAATGCCTAAAAGATTAAAATACCACATAACAAATTTATTCTCTACTATCAAAGTACTGCTTACAGTAAGTTTACAAAGTTATTATCTATATAACGGCTTTAACACAAAAAAAATAGGTATAACCTTAAGAGTGATAAAATTGCAAGATATAGAAAACTAACGTGATTTAGCACTTCGTTCAGAAGAATATACAGAAAAAGACAGAAAACCATGAATAAAAACTAACTCAGACAAACTCAAGAGACAAGAGATAAAGTGCAAGGCAAAACATACGAAGACATCTTCAATATTTATTTAATTCAGATAAGGATACTAAATCTAAAGTTTATACGTAAATTGTTATATAAGGCTTTGATTTTGGGAATGCTCACCAGGGTCATGATCACAAGAATAATAAACATAATTATGAATTGGAACTTCAGACTTTAATTTCAATGGCGCCGGCAAAGAAAAGCATTGGTTTGCCTCGTCAGCTATACAAGGAAGTACGTATAACTGAAGTGTATGTATACAGAAAACGGTTAGCTAGAAATTTGGCAATACGTTTTTTCTACCGGCGCTCGAAAGGCGGTTACTGTATAAAAATCAACACGTTTGTTTATTTGAACAACGCATAACGGGCGAGATGCCCGGCGCGGCGGCACCCATGAAAATATTACGACTTATTTACTTTACCGCGATACTGTTCTTACCGCATTGACGTCTGCTCTCTGAGTCAGCAGGGCACGAGCCACGAGGCACGTCTCACTTAACACATTTGGGGAAATTTGCGAATACACCGTCCGATAACGAACAACTTGATACATCTCTGGAACGGTCCCTTTTGTTGTACGAGTTCCTTTATTCACTATCGTCATCAGCAGCCTTTAACAATCCATTACTGGATGAAGGAGAGGCCTCCTTGGAAAGCAGGTTTTGGCCTACAATACCACGCTGACCAGACGGATTAGCATAGGGTTTGTTCGTAGTGTTACCCACGACGGATTAATAGGGGTAGTAAAACTGTATTCTTAATCAGAGATAAATGTATACCAATGGTTGGATGGGAAACGGTCGTAGAATCCAAAAAATACCTATTAAATACGACGCCATGTCTTTCTATTGTCAAATTGTTTCTATAGATATGATACAAAATTACTTTACTTTTAATAGCATTCCAGTTTGTAGTAACTATTACATTAGTTTTAAAGGGGCTGTATTATTTTAAAGATATGCGCAATTTACTTACCAGACAAGTTATCGGAGTAAAAACGAGACTGAATAGAATTATCGAGCCGGTTATCTTTGGACAGCAATTGATGACAAATTATGTTTAATGTCTAGCATTATTCAGTACTTGCACATATACATTTTTATTAGTTCGAAGATAACGGTATCTTTAATACCTTGACAAAAGTTAGTATAAATGAAGTTATTTTATCAATACATTTCAGGTAGGTAATGACATTTCTTTTCGGTAGGACGAACGGAAGCAGCGTATAAACAAACGAGCTAGCTACTGACGTTTATGATTAGGTACATTGCCTACATAGGTGCAGTCAATAGTCAAAAGCAATTTTCTCGAACCAAAACTATATTTTTGTAAAGGTAATAACAAAAGTTAAAATTACAGTCTTACGACAAACTGCATATACCATTCAACCTCAATCATGTAAGGAGCGAGTCCAACTTCCTGGATACTACTGTAGCGAGAATCTAACTAGGAACTGATGGTGTTTAGCAACCCCATTACCGATCTAACAATACGTTTGGCTTTGCGATCGGTCGTTGGTCCTACACTACCCGGTTCCTAGAAGGTAAGCGGACACAGTCTAAAATAGTCGCGGCCCCTTCCGAGAAGCGTGACTCACGTCGGGACCGTCCTGAGCCGCATCTGGACCGCAATACACGCACATACGTTTATAACTAATCAATATTGTGTATGTCTTTTTCTGTTTTTATTAGGTCTGCATATGCACGTGTGAGATTGCTATAACAAAGACACTCGCCTATAACGCTTAGTTGTTTTACCCCTTACCAAAATCTAGTTTCACAATGTGTCACTAGTACATTGTTAGACAACCACGCTATTTGACTTTTCTGTTTTGTATTGTTTAATATTTAATTAATTTAATTGTCACTTAACGAGCGATGTGACTTTACTTGAATATCGACGCTATTAAAAATTCTATCAAATTAGATAGATATGTAAGAGGCGCTCATAGCCCAGTTGCACTCGGTGATTAGAAACAATCAGCGAGGGCAAGCAACGACGGCGCGGTCAGTACCTGGATGGGTGACCGCTGGTGGCATGTTACCATGAGCGTCTCCGTGATTCGGAGGTCACGTTAAGCAGTCGGTCCCGGTTGTTATCATAGGATAACAGTCGTGAAGCTTAGTTGGAGGCCTTTGGGCGGCTTAAAAACATCCAACGATAAGATTACGTAGCCACAACGTTGTCTTGCCAGTCCCCAACCCGCACTTGGCCAGCGTGGGGACGTATGGCCTTAACCCTCTCCTGAGAGGAGACCCGAGCCCAGCAGTGGGACATTATGGGTTGATGATGAGATAAGTATGCCAGTTGATCACACATTCTTGATATGTTATAGTGAACAGGGATACAATTCATTGGAACAAGAATGGTCGCAAATGCAGTCTGATGAACCACAATAATCAGACTGCATTACCATTCACTTTTATGAGAGCGTAGAGAGTGAACCAAGAACGATTTCAGTCCGCCAAGAAGCCAAAACCATTTTATAATATATTAAAGAACGTTGTTGAAAAGGATGACACATGAATGAGGAGAATAGAAGAAGAAAAGTTATTGCACTAACCCCATCCCCTCCCCGCCAATGCCTCGGTGGCGTATGTGGTAGGGTATGTAACTGTTGTGCTTGGGGTCTCGGATTTGATTCCCGGGTCGTGCAAAGTGTTTGTATGATCAGCAAATATTTGTTTCGGAGTTTTCTATATATTTATTTATATCACTTATCTAGTACCCATAGTACAGTAGCTCTGCTTAGTTTGAGATTAGATGGCGTTGTGTCAGATGGCTGAAATATTATTATTTAGAACAAGTGAGAAACGTAAAAAAGCCTGTAATAGAGACTGCGCAAAAAATTTAAGAATGTATTATAATATTTGTAGGTAAATAATGCACCGAAAGTGAAAAGAGCGAAGACTGCCTACCGAAGAACTCTACGACAGAAAACAAAGCATTTATCGATCACATTCATAAGTATTTCTTTTCTAAAACATTATAAATACTACTACACTATCATTATCATCAGACTATCGCAGTCCACTGTTGGACATTGGCCTCCCTTGAACTAGAAAAGCTGCAAAATCGATGACATTAGTTTTAATTTTATTTAAAAAATGCCTTGCGATTGCCAATTCGACTCTAAAATTTTGCTTGTACATTGTATTTTCGCTATGACATACATATAAAAATAAAAAATACAGTCTCCAAATTAAAACTGGAACATACAATAAATAATATAGTATAAAATAATGCCGGATCGAAGATATATTTCTAAATACATTATAGTATACTTATAGTTTAAATATTGAAATTAATATATTGCGCGTAGCCATTTTGTATCATTGTTCATTGGTGCTCCGCTCCTTTTGGTGTTAGCGTGATGATATATACCCTTTCTATACAAATGGGCTATCTATCACTGCAAGAATTTTTCAAATCGCACCAATATATCCTGAGATGAGCGCGTTTAAGCAAAAAACAAATCCTTTAGCTTTATATAGGCATCCGTACACCCAGACACAAAACAAATGATCGTGTTCACACTCACAAAGATTTGTTTTGGGTGGGAATCGAACCCACCAATAATTAAAGAACGCAATAATTGAGATTAAAATGAAAATAAATTGTCGTCGTCAACTAATAAATGAGCATGTGCCATCTATCGCGGTGATTCACAATATTACAAGTCTGGATTGTAAGCTTATAATACCCACTTATTTCGAGCAAAATTCAAAAATAAGTTATGTAATAATAAAACTAGTGTAACGTGTCTGTTGGATGCGGTGACTAAGCGCTTGATATTTGAGTGTCGGTATTTGCTGTCAAATGGCGGCGCGCCTGTAGCAGTCAGTTTCTTGGAACACCTAACACTACGCATTATAATTAACATTAGGGCTCTTGTTCAGTTCACTTTAAATAATATATAAACGTGCGCTGAAATGTACAGTGCGTTTTAATTATGTGCGTCTTATTTACCCGACTATGGCGAAGTCAAAAGTAAGGGTAATAGTTTAAGCAGTCTGTTCGTTTGTATGTTCGCTACACTGTACACTGTAGCGCCTTAAAATACTAAAACGATTGTGATGAATGAGTTGTCAATAAATTCGTTACTTTGACCCGAGTAACATAGACTCTATAAATTTTATGAAAAGTTTTAACGCAGTTGGGTTAGGATTTTTAAAGCTTTTTTTATTTAGATTTTACAATCTAACAAAACTTGATCCTAATTATGAATTAAATCTATCCGTCAATTAAAATATAGAAACAGTAAAATACCATATGCAATACCTATAATTATAGAAAAATATTTAAATATGTATAAGTCTTAGTCCCGAAATTCACTAACAACTTTTTGAGATTTCCCACAGACAATATTCTAAAATAAAAAATATTTATTATTGGTGAACTAAATGTTGAAAATATCGGAATAAAATGATTTGAAGTGGGAAGTATCTCCACCCTACAGAAGTGCGCAGTTTGACAGGTTTCATAACGTAAACTGTGCTTTAATGCTCTTGATTAAAACCGCAACAAGACTAGGGGATTATTTGACAGATAAAGATTGTTGATACATATAATATGTATATTGTCACATATGAAGTAAACAAGTACAGATTAGTTAGTAGGGACTTTATGCGACTGATGAAACTGGGCCTAAAAAAGTAAAATGGCTTAAAATAATGGACGACTGCTTGGAAATTGAAAAATTAAAAAGAAGGAGATAAATGATCATAAAGAAGACTAAATATACAATGGCACATACCGATAGGGATAATATAAAGCTGGAAAAAAACTGTCGTAAACCAGGTATTTACAATCAGAACTAGTGCTAAATTAAGATTGAAAAGAGTATTTTTTGTCTATTTATTAATACGTTTACAAAAAAAAAACAAGTCGATCCGTTCTGAAACAGTGTATGATAAATAAGCACTATGGTGAGTCAGTACGAGAGCGTGTCCTGGCAGGACTCAGCTATTTCAGAACAGTTACTCATGCGCAATGATGCATTGGTACGAGTTTAGACGACAATCTCATCTTAATACATGCGATCATCTGGTTTGTAGCCAATAAATAACAACTTTGAGTTTTCTTTTTTAATTCAAGATGTTTATCGACAGCTGCTGAGACAGTTTGGAGGATTACTTTGGTACTTGACATTTAAGAACGTGTGTTGCCTTCACTCGAACTATGGAACATGTATTTTTATACTCTTACATCCATCAAGTTCCATACAAAAAAAAATCTTTACAGTATTACTTGTACTTTTAGGTGTCATCTAATATAGCCGTTTCTTATTGTCTCTATCCTTATCTCAACACACGCATAATGAGATATAATCATTTCATTGCTGTTTCATTTAGTGAAAGGAGAAACCGCCGAAATCATAGAATATGTATTCGGTTTAGGTTATGCTGATTTTCATTTTTCTAGTTTACATTGCAACTTGGAAATTCTTCACATATCAACACAATGTGGTCTACAAACAGAATGCATTATGACGCCTATTGCTATATTAGAGGAACCATATCAATAAAAGAGGTATGGGTAGTATGGGCTCTTGGTGTAAGCCAACAGATACAATGAATTATTCGGTATTTCTTGCGACCGACCTTAACGATACGACGAATTAATTCCTCTTTCTAAAACGATCACTCTATCTCTTGCAAAGTCCATCACAAATCTTCTCGGGTTACCGTATCATTGTGTCTTTCTTAAGTCATTTAACACATGTAGTGTATTTGCGCCCGTCATTATTTTCATAGTTGGGGTATTGTAAATACAGTGTCTGTTGAAATTAAATGCGGTCTGCCATAAACCTAAATTGGTTCTGGATAATTAAACTTTCTGTTCTTACTGTTTTGTGAAATATTTTCCCCAGGCTTTCATACTATGTATATCTTCAATATGAGCTTTATATCTTCAAGAATATAGACACCGTTCATTTGAGATTACCACTTAATACGTTGCTTGCAAAAGAATAAAATCAGTCACTTATATCATTCATCTTTCAGTGATTTCCATACTTTAACTGGTATACTATCGAGCCCAATAGCTTTTCCGTTATCCTACTTCGTACTGCCATTCTAACTTTCTCGTTAATCTAGCGGTTAAATTATGCGACTGCCGATCAAGAGGTCTCGGGTTCAAATCCCGGGTTGGGCCAAAGATATTATTGAGTTTAACGGATTATATAAATACTTAATAACAGCTTGGAGTTTGGAAGTTGGGGTCTGAACCCCCGAACCTCGGAGAGCACGTAAAGCTGACGGTCCTGCGCCTGATCTCTCCCCGATCGTGTCTGTTAACCGTACTATCGTATTACGAAAGAGAGGGAACTGAGAGTGCACCTGTGTTTGCATACACACTTGTGCACAATAATATCTCTTGAGTATTTGGGTGGTCTCCGTTGAGACTCGCTGCTGTGACCGTAATCGGCCAGGAGAACATAATTCAATTTTTATTATGCTATACTCATTCATGTACACTTTTCGAATACATATAGAAAAAAAAACAATTTAACGAATGAATGTTACAATTTCCACATGCAAAACCATTTCATTCAAGTTCTTGTGTAAATATTTAGTACATGTGCACCTTAACATCTAGACTGTTACACATCAAATAATCTTTGGAATACAGAGATCTTAAAATATGAGACTGTATGTATATTACAGAGATTTCAAGAATTTAAAGTTAGTATACATATTTATTTTGAATTCATTTAATTTAGTTGGCGAATTAAAGGTTCTATAATTTTGGTAAAACAACAATTCAGTATATTACTTTACTTTAAATTTGTCTAAAATAAGTTACCCGCATACAACAAGCAGGGTTATATGTGAATAACCACGACAATTTTTTTAGGTATGAATCTGCCAATGTGAGTCTTCTCTCCCTGATAGAAAGAATGGGCAGAATCCAAGAGTAATGGTCACCATACAACCACACCACTCAAATTATGTGAGAGGTGATTCTCTTTTGCATTAATTACATATGAAATATCTTTCAATGGTTCTTTACATTGCCCAATTTATGAGCTCTCGTTCCGAATACATTGATTGAGTCACGCTATATGCCACTTTGATAGACTCCGTTTAAAATATTGCTAACAATTTATATTTTTATGTGGAAGCGATAAAATGTTTAACATTAATAGTTTTCATGAGGTAGTTTATTTAAAGAAAGATCAGTTTGTAAGACGATCGATGAATCACTCCAAATACGTTACTAATTTTAACCATCTCGGAAATACCAGCGCACTAATATTGCACTGACATTCCCTGCAGTTCAACGCATTGTCTATTAATATTATATATTCGAAAGTAACTGTCTGTTACGATTTCACAGCTAAACCGCTGCACCGAGTTCAGGTCAAGGTCATCACCTTGGTTCTCTCCCTCAGAGAAACGCCAAGCATAGCCCTCTCCATATCACTATGAGCGACTTTGAACTAGTGAATCGGTCGTGCCGTAAGTGTCCACGTTTCGGCTTCGTGTGTCATGACGGTTAGGACGCACTGATCAAAGACTTTCGCCTTCAGGGACTATGGGATCGACGATGAATAGAACCGACGTAGTTGCCGAAACGCTGCCCAACCCAACTGAAGTTCCTATCGTAGTATCCTCCTGCAAGTTGTATCTACCTAACTGCCCGAGGTACACGTTGTTTTGAACAACTTCGAGAATGGGATCGTGTACCGCAACCGATTCCGGTAGTACATGTTCATTGAACATGAGCTTAGTTTTGTCAAAGTTCATCCGTAGGCCGATGCTCAAAGAATAATAATAGACAGCCAGTTTGTTCAGTATCTGTTAATAGTTCCTTTAGCGTCTCTGCCATGATGACGATGTCGTCCGCAAATCGCAAGTGAGAAATGTATTCGCCATTGATATTTATGCCACGTCCTTTCCAGTGCAGCATCTTGAACAAACCCTCCATTGCATTTGTGAACAATTTCGTAGAAATAAAGTTCCCTCGTCTCACTCTGCGATGCAATGGAAAGGGTCTTATTTGCTGATTCTGTACTCGGATGGACATGGTGGCGGCTTCGTAGAGACATCTCAACGCTTGTATGTATCGCCAGTCCACTTAGCAACGCTGCTGGGACTTTAGAACAGACCACATCTCGATCGAGTCAAAGGCCTACTCATAGTCCAGGAATACTAGGCTGATTATACTCTTCTGTCTAATATACTCTTCTCTTTCTCTCTCTCTCTCTGTGTGTGTGTTAGTTAACTGTATCGTAAACAAATGGTTGTCTGGAAGAGATCGCCATGAGCGATAAGACCGCCAATTGTTGTAGTAATCCTTTTTATCACTCATTTTATGTAGTTTTTTTGTAATATGTACGCAATGAAGATAAATAAATAAAAAAAAGAATACCTATGTCTCCTTCCTCAAAACGAATATTAAAAAACATCTCGGCAAATATAATTATTACAGCTTTTCATTTTTATTACAAATTTTAATCAAATAAACAGTAGTACCTAATATATAATAGTCTAAAACAGTGACGTTCCAAATTTTATATTTAGTACATCTATGTAAATAAAAAAGAATCACAAAAACGTATGTATGCGTATACCTTTCGATCGACTGCACCAAATTCGATAATTCTTTTTTATGTGTTTCTTATTGTGAGGACAAGGTTTGCATAGAAAAAAATAAGAAAACGGGAGGTGTTATATTATAGTGCGGCCCTGCGGAAAGTTGACATGAGCTTACTAAAATATTATTTTCGGTAATTCAGAAAATTTTCACGAAAATTAATGACGGTACGAAGTTCGCCGGGTAGTTTTTTATACAAAGTTATCGTTTTGACAGGTGATAAAAAAGTAACTAATTTGACCAAGGTGTCAATAACCTACCCTATCACAGTTTAATTCAACATTTTATAAGTAGATATGGTGGACATCGATTTTTGTTTTTGCGAAAGACGGTCCCCGTTTCATGTCATCCACATTTTTTATGTTTTTTTATCATTAATTCCATCATGACGAAGACTTGAAGACTCGAAGACTTAGAATTGAAGACTTGAAATACTTGACATTGGCAGAAATAGCTGATCCGGCTGATTGCCATATCATCAAAAGAAGAAGATGTAGATATGGTAAAGTAAAAAGAATAATGAAAAAAATGAAGCCAGTTATTTTGGATTCTAACACTTTAATTAAAAATATTTTATTGCAATACAAAATACATTTATGTATTGGGGTTTATTGGAAGTAATTAAAACATTTTGTAGCTATCGCGTGTTTTTTCATTTAAAATCTATTTATGTTTCAGAAAAAGTAATAAATTAAAGCACATTATCTGAATTTGTACAATTGTAGGTTGTGATTTTTAGGGGCATTTTCTCACCGTTATTTATAACAAAAAAGGAATAAAGTCAGTCATATTATTTAAATATTTTTATACTCTCTTGATGAAAAAGTTTAGAATTTTGCGTAGTCGTCCGTTTTATAATTTAGTCTTTATTGTAAAAGAGCAGTTTTTTTCTTTAAAGACAGCTTCCTCTCTAAATACTTTACTACGTATCGCAGAGGACTTAACAAACTTATTTGAAACGATCACATAGTCCACTCAGACTCAAAACAACAATTTATGGATCTTACAAAGTATAGCTTCGTGAGGAATTTGAACCCCAAAACTTGCCGAAATAGTAAGCACCGCTTAAACCACTAGGCCATACCTGAAGTCGATGATAATAACAATAAAATCCAAGATAAAAGCAAACAAGATTAGAAATACGATTGTTTTTCACAGCAACAGTAACTATTTGATGAGGTAATTTGATTGATTTTGAATATTAATTATTTATAAATATGTAATTTAGAACTAATTTCGTAATAGATATAATAGTTGAATTATAGAGCAGACAGTACACACATGGACAAACAACTCGACATGCAGCACTTACCCACAGGATAATATTTATTGAAACCGGCCGTATTTCTTGCTTCCAAATAATCATCATAATTGATTGGTACATCGATCAAATCCCACGTGTTCTGGAATATTAAAAATAAAACCTGTGACAAAAGAATATTTGCAAATTAAATACTTAAATAAGACATGTTAGTAATTAACGTTAATATTCCCTTCATTACATAACCTACTCTACTCAACGACGAAGACAGGACAAGGTAAAACTAGATACGGTTTATTGGACTTACTGGATCAACTTCTATTTGTAAAGGTGTTTGATATCTCGGATCGATCGGTTTCTGTGATAGATTTCCATTGTATTCCTTCATTGGCGACAGGGGACTGTTCGCTGCGCTCAGTCTGTCGCAATAGTTCTGGTTGTAGTCCTCCTTCCTCACAGAATTGGAGTTGCTCGTCACCGAGGGACTCAGGGCTGGCGACAGTTTGCCGTTCTCTCTGTTCCAGTATTGCTCTATGTCTATATGCCTTGGGTTCATATTGCCAATGTTGTAGTTGGCTATGGGAGACAGTCTGCGAGGTGATGAGCTCTCGCTGAAAACGACAGGGCTCTTGACGATCCGTAAGGAATCCTGGGGCGTGCTGCCTTCACTTGGCATATACACTCTCTCCGAGGGTACGGGCGAACTCGACGTCCTGTTGATGGTGACCGGTGATCTTCCAGTTTCAAACGTTTCGGGTTTTTTAAATTGCTGTGGGATTCGAACCGGTCCTATTCTGTTATGTACATCCGGTTCATCTTTAGGTAACGCCGAGGTTTTGGGATGTGCCTCGGCGGCCATTAAGTTCTGTAGCTTACTCACTTGAGTTTCGACGAAGCTGCGAGGTCGATCCGACTGGGCTGTTTTATTTCTTAGTAGTAGTGTGTTGGGGGCGCTGTAGTCGGGGTTTTGTGTCGGGATATCTTGGGTCAGGTCGGCTGTGTCTGTGAGACTGTCTTGCGTGTCGTATGGCATGTACTCATCGTCCGAACAATCTGTCAGGTCTTCCTCACAATCGTCGTAGTTGATAGGCGTGTCCGATCCCGGAAAGAATTCACATAGCGCCGACATTATTTCCACTACCTGAAAACAATGTAAGATGAAAAGCTAAGAATTGCATATATTTATTTTACAAATAAAGATAATGCTTGATGGTGTGTTCTGGGAGTTGTGAAAATGCATTTGACAAAATAAAAGATGTTAGGTTACAACATACTACTATATACACTTACATGTTCTAGGAAAAATTTAAAACAAGTCATAGTCATTCAGTATGTTTGAGTGATTCAGTTAAAACACAAACCAAATATATTTAGTTAGGGTTTAAATATGTATATATAGTTTAGTTTTTATGTACATGCTAAGTACAGTAATTGGTTAGTGTGCTTACGTAGAACGGGAACTTATCAATTTAGTTTCAGAAATAAAAAGTGATGTATTTATAACTATGCAAATTCAAATAGACCTCTTGCTAACTGTAAAAGAGCTAGAATCTAGCCTTCGACGTTAAAGCGATGTGACATACATAATATGAAGTTTATGCGTTTTTATATTATGTATACGCAAAATCAGATACTCAAAAGACGAGGAAAATTCTAGAATTGAAGTCAGTCTTTCTTGAGGAAACTCCAACATCTAACTGGAGCTTAGAGTAAAGGGAAAAAAAAGAAAGCCTTCGAGAATCTCTGTAGAACCTTGGCAATCTGGTCAGCAGGTTTAAGCACGAAAGCACATGGTTTCGAACATGTAAATACAAATTATTTTAACTTATGTTAGATTCGACATTAATAAGTGCCAGTTACAAATTAGTATAAGTTATTAGAACCCCTTATAGACATCCATCACCTCAAAGATAATTCTCAAAATACACACACCTGAACATTTATAAATACAAATAAAATTAGCCGTGCTGTGACTAAGCAGTCTATAATAGCTTAACCTTTAGTATTGGCAAGTGTTAGGTGATACTCATCATTTATATTTGGGTTGAAGCCTACCTTGGCCATGCTGGGTCTCTGTGCAGGAACTTTGTGCCAACATTGTGTCATTAATTGTTCTATAGGCTCTGGACAACCTTCAATCAGGTTGGGTCTTTGGCCTAAAATATAACAATACATCTACTATAATAAAGAAATAGTCACAATGATAAAACATTATTCGAATTTATGACTGACATGACAATTTATATATTACGGTATGGGTATCTTGCTCTTCTTCAGCGAAGGTTGGCATAAGTAAAACAGGCAACTACTATATATTTTTCATTTGAGATTATAATTAATGTGTAATAGTTTCTGAGATGTGCACAATATACTAGGACTGCATCGGTGGCGCAGTGGTAGCGTATGCGACTGCTGTCCAAGAGGTCTCGGGTTCGAATCCTGGGTCGGACCAAATGTTTATATGATCTGCAAATATTTGTTACGGAGTTTGGGTATTTTCTATGTATAATATGTATATATTTACAAAAAAAAAGTATTTATGTATTAGTATCAGTTATCTAGTACCCATAATACAAGCTCTGCTTAGTTTGGGACTAGATGGCGTTGTGTGTTAGATGTCCGAAATATTTATTATTTATCTATGAAGGACATAGAGTAGAGATCAAATCAAGAGTACATTATATAGTGACTATAGTATTTAAAGTAATAGGTAGTAGAAAATATTATGACAATTGATTTAAAATGTGCAAATATTTTAGAAATAACTTCTACTCATAATAGCACACTGGTGTATCTATCTGTTCCAAAATTGGACAGAGGAATTCAGTTTTTATTCATCAAGTAATAATCATCATCAACAACAGTCCACTGATAGACAAAGGCTTCTCCTTTATTTAATTATAAACAAATATTCATAATCTTTTTTAGGAAATTATATTAATATCATATGTATAGACAAATAGGTATTAATACTAATAGGATTATTTCCATTTTTTTTTTAAATTGCCATGAGAAACACCTTCTTGATTTAAAAAAAACTTACCTTTTCAATATGAATAGAGATTATTAAGGATTTATTCAAGTTGTTTGACAATCACAAAAGCCAGAGATCTCAAAGATGTTCTCAAGTAAACTGACTAATGGCAACTATTGCAAGATATATAATTCATTGTGGATGCAGTGAATCATTTTTATGATATCATTGTTCACTGGAACTAGTAATCAAAGCATCCTTTTTAGTAGTTAAAGTAATTTTTGAGCAGACATTAATCAAGACAATGATTGTATAATGTTTATTTGTATGCATAAAATTATGGAGTCAAACTGATTATTAGTAAACATTATCTGAATAAAAATCGATAGATTCTAGTACCTAGACTATACTAGAATGAAATAACTTAAAAAAATAGGACAAAAAAATTAAATATGGTGTTTCATAACAGATGTAGAAAAATTAACTGATTTGTTTCCAAATTATTCAAACCTTTAAATGATTTGTTCCTATAGAAGTGACACAACTAAGAGTATTACCTAAGCTAAAAACATAGATATATGTTTTTAGGTTCATTCTGGTAACCTGAAACTATAGAGATAATAGAATCGCTTTTGGAGTTAAAAGTAATTCATTTCAATTTATTATTGGCTGTAGCAATAATTGAAATTGAGATAGTCATTGGTTTTCCTTCCTCTTCTTGAGGTACAGGTTTACTGAGATTAATATATGTTATTAAGTTGTCTTTTAGAAGTTGTAGAAAATACTTCACACAATAAATGTAACAAGCTGACACAAGTTATAATGCAAGCCTATGATTCTACTCTAGAGATTGACATTCTCTTGACATTGTAATTGAATCTTGTATTTTTATTATAAACTAGCTGATCCATGGAACTTCGTCTGTGTATCCCAAACAGCATAATTGCTTTTATTTATTATTTTTTCTAATTAAATTCCATTAAAACTTCACCTGGACTTACACCAATATTACAAGACCAAATTAGTCAAATTGCTTGTCCATATCCGAAGTTTAGTCAGACTAATAAACAATTTTTTGTTTAAGATAACATACATGATTATTTTAGTAAAGGTATTAATTTTCATAATTTTAAAATTCCATTTACCTGTGTGCACAGCCCACATTATTCTAAATGCTGAGCCACCTTCCTCAAAAGGTTTCCGTCGCGACAGTACCTCCCACAAGATAATACCCCATGAAAACACATCACATTTTTCTGTGTAAGTGGATCCTTCAAATACCTGTAATATGAAAAATAACAGAATAAAAGTGAGATTCTTGTAATGAACTTAAATTAACCCTTCTATAATTAAACATTAGTACATGCCTCTTTCAACATTAATATTTGGCTTAGTGGTTTTAGTGGTCGCCACACCTCTTCCTACTGCGCCAAGTGTTGTGGGTTCAAATCCTATATGGGACAACACATTGTGTGATCTATAAATTGTTGCTCTAAGTCTGGGTGTACTTTGTGTCCGTTTCATGTATGTTTGTAAAGATCCCCGTGACACAGGAATGTATATTCCTAATGCGGGAATTGTCTTTTTAAAAGAAAAAAAAAAAGAAACGAAAAAAAAAAAAAAAATAATACTCTAAAAGAAAAACTAATTCCTGAACAATAGGCATGCCTATAAACTATTTTCTATGACATAATTTAGTCCAAGACCAATTATTTCATTATTTATATGACATGCTTCCCATAAAAATCAAGTATTATAATATTATAACTAAATAACTATAATAAGGTAAGTTTTACTTTTTATAAACAATACAATCAACAACAATTAACAACAAATATTCTTGGGTATCAAAATCTGTAATAATAATATTTCAAAATTCATTTTATAGTAGTGCAATTCAGAAGCCCACTTCCATAAGCTGGATGCGAGAAGCCATAGATCAAACTAAGTGGCGTGAAATTGGAGAGGCCTATGTCTAGCAGTGGACTGCGATAGGCTGATGATGATGATGATTCATAAGCCCTGTATTAGTTAAGTAAAATTTATTAGGGATATAATATCTGATTACATTTCACACAGGGCCATGTGATTCCAAACCAGGGGAAGCGTGTACTATTTTATTTATTTATGTATTATATTTTCTAAATAGATACAACCTCTGGCTCATTAGTCAGGGTCACTAACCGTTAGATCAACATAATCTCTTTATAGCTTGGCATGAGATCGCTGAGTGTGGGATGTATCAAGTATACATTAATCACAGTATTTCACTGTCAGGTTTTGTTTCCTTTCATACAAAATTTAATGCACATAGCATACAATTGCTTAATTAATTTTGACAAGTTAGAGACAGCATGTTCACTTACTACGGAGAACAGGAGAACAAATTAATGTTTGATGCGGACAATTATTTTGGAATGCATAATGTTTTATAATTTATGCAATAACTTTTAACACACTTTTATTAGTTCCATGTATATTTTTGTAGCCAATTCTGTGTATATTTTTAGACTGCTTTAGATTTTTTAAAACTATATTTATTTTTCATAATCAAGTCTGAATATCATAATGTGTATGTAATATACAACAAGTCATTATTTTTATTTTATTTTTTTAAAGAAAAAATGAAGCAGCAGTCAGGAGTTTATACAGAAGTTACTAATATTAAATGACCATCCTTATGATTAGATAGTTACTATCCACTACTTGACAATGACCTCTCCCCATAAAATAGAATAAAAAAATATTTTCACACTAAATGATAATGATAATATGTCATATTTAATATACTATTGTATATAGTTTAATGCGCAACTTAAATATCATAATTTCCGTATATTGTTTTGAATTTTTTAGTCCAATTATTTGTCGATATAAATATGGGTAATGGTAAAGATTAAAATTTTTAATATAATGTTATGTCTATCACAATTTTATTTGTGAAATATTTTCCTTGCTCTGGAAAAATAGAAATGATTCAATGAAAATATAGTTAATACTAACCTCAGGTGCCATCCAAGCAGCACTTCCCTTATTGTTAGTCATATATGTCGCTTTGTCAGCTGCAGTACCAAAATCACATATCTTCAGCCTTATGCCACCTCCCACTAATAATAAATTAGGTGGCTTTAAATCCCTGTGTATTAATGGCTTTGGCTTCATAGCATGAAGGTACGCTACTCCCTGTAATGTTGAATGAATAAATAACATGATGAGAAACATTGTTATTTTGATTATAAGCTTTACTTCTTATTGTTAAATATTACTTAATTTTAAGCAACAGGTCCATTCTTTTCGACTTTAACACAAACATTGTTTATATTTAAGCAACATTTCTGTTTATTATTTAACTTTAAACTTACAGCCTCAATGATTCTGTGATGGTTCTTAAAATTAAATAATGTTTAATAAGTGAGTTTATTTTGAGATATAACACCATTAAATAAAACCAAACAAAAAACAAAACAATAGCCGTTGGTTAATAATTAATTTTTGTAAGTACCAGCTCTCTATTAGAATGACTGTTTAGTATCAAGACAGCTATTTTGTTAGTAGTAATATAACAAACTAAAGTTAGTTCCCACTCTAATTCAAACTTTATTTATGAAATGATTTTAATCCTGAATGGTGCTAAGTGTTACAAATATAACAATAAGTATTTAAAACCTCTGCACACTGTTGGGCCCAACTCATGGCATGAGCTGCTGTGTATTTCGGTTTAGGACGATTGTGCAGAACATTGTACAGTGATCCTCCTTCAGCATATTCCATTACAAGGCAAACGTGGGCGCCTTTAGTACACGCTCCATACAATCGCACGATGTTCTCATGTGACACACGAGACAGCTGACGCACTTCTATTGAGAACTCTCGCTTCTCAGCCTCAGAATTTATATGCTTTATAGCAACATATTTGTTTCGCCATACACCCTTCCACACTACACCGAAGGCACCTTTTCCCACCACCTGGTGACACAAACAGCTTTTAAGTACCACTTCCTGTTCAATCACCAGTTTAAATATTACACTAATTTACTAAATAGCGAGGTCTAATATTTACCGATAATTCCTGAATTTCATTGTAATCTATCTCCTCTACAAATGTCTGCTGTACAGGCGAGTCTTGCACATTGGAAGCCATGGGTACACTTAACATCACATTATCAAAAACATTAAGTAAGGTAAATTAAAGTAATTTAATAGGATCTATCTAATTTTCTTTATAAAAATGTATAAATAGTTGCTTATCCTAATTTTCTTAGTATTGTTTGGCAGAGAATAGCAACTGCGACAAGGCAGCCATATTTGAAACTAAAGAACAGATGTCAGAAATTCAGAATGTCACACTAAGATAGAGGAGAGAATCAAAAATCCTATCGATTCTAATAACTAACAACATTAACCACAACTAACAAAAAGTCTATCTAGTTATTGTGAATATTAACATTGTTAACAATTTTTGTATGTCTGTCTGTTTGTTACGGCTAGACTGATTTGGACGGGATTTTCACAGGCAGAGAGCCGATGATATAAGGAGTAACTTAGGCTACTCTTTTTAGACTAGCTTCGCCCCGCAGCACTGCCAGGAGTTACTACTGTTGTACCGCGGCTAGCACCGCGGGGTTCAACTAGTCAAGAAACTTTCAAGAAACTTTTTTTAAAACGTCACTTTTAGTGACGTTTTAAAAAAAGTATGGAGTTTGTTACCCAGATGTATTCGCAAACAAACGTAGTTTATTTTTAGATATTATTTGCATGAATCGTAATGCTAAAAACAAGAAATAAAAATCATTTTCAGGAAATATTAAAGTTTACCTGTACCTGTCCCGGTACAGGTAAAATATTTTATATATCACGCTTTTGGTAACATCTCTGGTAACCTGAAGTAATAGAGAATAACATCAAAACAGATCAATTTAAAGGTACAGATCTATTGGAAATAATAAATACGCTTATTTTCTTTACCAGCCGTACGAAACATTGGACAGATTCTCGTTTTTCTTTTTTCGAATATATTTTGTACAGGCGGTTAGATACATCAGTAGTTTCCACAGGGAGGTATATTTTTACTTTTTCTAATGTTTCTATTACGTTTACATTTTATTTACAAATAAATGAAGCAACACAATGAACAAATCGCACTTTATTCGTACAAATCTACTAGAGTAAAATTAAGTTTGCGAGACGGAGGCTACGTTGTGACTTCTTTCAAACTCCTCTAGAAGTTTTTGCGCGTCTCTACATTTAAATGTAATGGCGACTTCTATTGGAGTTTCATGTCTGTGGTTAGTGAGTAATACATTGGCTCCTAATTCAAGTAGTACATTGATGAGGCGACAATTGTTGCTCATAGCAGCAAAATGTAATGCCTGACGTCCTCCTGGGGCTTCGGGGTCATTTACTATAGCCCCTTTTTTTACGAGAAGACGTAATATTTTCTCTTCTTCTTTAGTTGGTTCACACATCATCACAAATTCTGCAACGGAATTTTTAAGCATTAATTTTGAAAAATGTTATATTAAAAAAGAATAAGAAGCATATATGTTTTTTTATGGAGCAGATGTATCGCCTGATGGTAAGCGCAACACGTCACAAGTCCATTGCCGGCCTTTGGGGGATGGAAAGGGGGACGAGGGAAGGGGTTGGGGTATAGGCCTCCTGTATCCTCAATTACCCGGTGAAACATAGTGCAGATGTTTCACACTGGTTTCTTTGAGGCCGTTCTATCACTCCGGTCAAGCTGGTCTTTCATGCCGAAGCGTGGCTCTCCCACGGTAAATGTGGCAGCCAACTTGCTTCATTAGCCGTTCAATCGATATACTTGAATTTTGTTTTAAAAATCCAATGCATGCTATAGCAATAAGGATTATAAGTAATCGCTCTAATATAGACAAAATAGGCTTACGTAAGAACAAACCCGTGTCCATTGGCGTGTTTCTCGGTAAAAGCACAGCACCGTAATCGAACAACATGTTTGCCATTTTCCAAGATGGTCTGAAACTAAAACTATTATGGGTGTTCTATTTATTTTGTTTAGTCTATTTTACAATAAAGGAATTCGGACTAATATATTACTACTCTACTAAGTATGAGTTAACTTTGATCAGCCAGCAAGGATGAGGAGGGGGTAAACCATTGGGGCAAAGATAAATTACCTTTTTTTTTATCAAAAGTGGTTTATTTTAGCTGTATCTTGATTGATAGAGAGAGAATGCCTAAGACGTTAAAAATGTGTTAGATGAGAAATTGTTTAATCGGAGAGTGGAATCGTAACATAATTCCCTACGTTTAATTCTTAACTTTTTCTAAATTGTACTTTCTGACATGTTCTATTCCTATTGCGCTAGTTTTTTTATTTTTCTATGAACTTGTATGTCTATAACCGTCTGATATAAGCCGTTCAGCTTTAAATTTCAAAGTTTTTACTTAAATACATTTTCATTTTACACACCCACCGAGCAACTATTAACTCATTTTGCAACAGTGACTAATCCAAGAAAGTTTGATAATATTGTCAATAAATGTGTATCGAAAAGGTCAACATCTAATCCTCACCTACTTTAAAAAGCACTATGGAGTTTTAGTGTGGGAAGTTTCTTCAAAACAATCTTTTAGATTAATTAAAAACTTTTATGATGAATTAAAAATACTATTTAGATGAATAAAAATTACTATTTAGATGAATTAAAACTTTTTTATTTAGATTTTAGCGATGACTCGCCGCTGTACATTCAAAAGTATTTGAGTGCGCTTTACGTAATGACACATCGTATTAAAATATCTAAAAGCCATTGACTGACCTGATGAGAAGGCAGTTTATAATATTTAGAATATATTTATCAATTAATTTACCATTTTAAATCTTAAGGAGAGCACTTAAAGGCATTATTAATAAGATAAAGGGGAAAACCTTCTCATGAGACAAAGTGAGAGAGGAGTCATCCCCACGTTACTCTTCACGTTAGGATCTATGCCCCCTTGCAAAAGCAGAAGGACCACTTGTCTATTGCCACTGCACACAGCGTAATGTAGAGCATTCCGCTCTAGTTGGTCCCTCTGTTGTATATTCACTCCTTTCCTTAGAGAAAAAGATACTCTATTAGTTTCCGGTGATACAAGACCTTGAAGCACATTTTGAAGTAGACTACAGTAAACCGATGTTTACAGTACAATAGTCCAATGGATAATACGTTAATCTTGCCCCTTCGAGATTGGACGACGTATGCCACTGGCGTAGTTCTAACTTAGAACTAGATATTTTTTTAAAATATGTGTACCCTGGGTATTATTACGAATCTATTTACCCCTCATTTATTAAAATCGGTTCAGTAGTTTAGGCGCTAGCGCTACAACGGCTACACATATATGTACATAGACTGTCAAAAATCAACCTACCTTCACCGTAGTCGTGTAAAAAATAAACATACAATATATCTTTCAAGAACAAGAGCTCCTCGTACTTACAATTTTCGGAACATATTTAACATATTCTACAACAGGCTGATAAGTTTATGCACTACTAAGACTGTCAAAAAAAGGTTTACTCAATAAGTTGTTCGATCCGTTCTACGTCTCCCGTTTCGGCTGCGATCAGGAGTTCATCATCATGGTGCAAAAAATGAACCACATTGTCTATATTATCAAGTGGCGTGAGTTTTATGGATCCGACAGATCTTGGCGATCCCGGAAAGGATGGTATTTCGACGTCAAACGACTCTTCAGAAGGCCCTGTGAGATTGAAAGACATTATATTAGAAGACATCTTAGTCTTCACTAATGTCGCATCCAGTCTAAAATATAAAATTGAAGCAATCGGAATCGTTTACGCGTTCCTAAAACTTGCTTAGTAAGCTTTGCTACCAATCTTCTGTCTGTATTATAGGAAGAGACAATTTTTTGGTTTTGTTACGTTGATGATTTCAGTTAACCGTTTGGTGAGTCATCCACACGTTTTCTCTGTCTCCTTTCTGCTAATTATAATGTGACACAAGCAAAAAGACATGGTTCTAAAGTTTGGTATAAAGCTATAGGCTTACAGGATCTGTTCTGAATGGAAATAGTAACCAATCCACTAAGAATCAAGTTCTATTCTTTCTTTTCAACCCGACGAATTTAGAGAAGAATAGCCTAATGGGACTAAGATACAACTAAAATTTTTAAAATTCTATATGACATTAGGGTCTCTTTTTACACCAAACTCTGTAGAGCAGACCCTTAGAAAGAAAACTACAGGAAAGGACATTAGAGCAATTTAGCATTTGCAAATAGTACTAATTCAAATTATGATAAGTCTTTGAAATACACAGCGGATAGTGCTGTTTCACTTGAAAAACAAAATCCACAAGGAATAAATAAAAAATATAAGACCAAAGAAAACGTCAAATTTTATTCAGATAGTAGATACCAGAAAGATAAAATCACTAAGCTATTCATATTTGAAAGTAATGTAATATTATAGAAGACTGTTCTGGTTTTGAGGTATACATATACGATACAAATATATAAAAACACATCTTTCTTTATTTTGTAGTTATTAATAACTACAAATTTTCAGTATTCATAAATTTAAAACAAAAGTCGATGAATATTGTTTTAAAGTTGCAATTTCTATTCAGCGCTTGTAGCTTTGTTAATTTTGTTGGATTCACATAATGTGGCGATATTATTTTCCAATTGTTGTTTTGCACGAGTCAAGTAAGTGTTTAGTTATAAATTAAAAGAGTAGATCTTACAAAACTTGAATTAATAGGAAGGAACATCATCACGTTCGTAATCGATTCTTTCATCAATGGTTTTTCATATCTTTGTTATGTAAATAAACCTCACAACTTCGATGGAAACAATAATTGACTTAAATATGGCCGAAATTTATTTCTGGATGTACTCAGTTATTAACAGAATGTTGCGTCCTTTTCTGCAACTAATGAAATTGTCTGCGTTGAGTTCTCAGATGTTGGTTTAAAATAAGATCGTTTTACTAAATTGTACCGGCTATAAGTGAACGAGCGCAAGTCGTGTTCAAGACGGAGACGTTCATGAGTGCGTAGTAAATCCATGAGATGGTATGGCAGCGGTGCATGATTAGGAAACCAATAGCGCATTATCGTCAGGAATAAGTCATTTGCTAGTCGCGTGACAAAATGTCTGCTATAAATACAGGAACAAAAAAACGAATCATACGTCGACCGTGAAGCCGCTGGTTCATCTCTTTGGATTTGATGAAGTATGGTGCTTGCTAGGGTTTGCTTTGGATCCGTGGCTGTCTTATAATATAAGCTTGTACTGTCCTCATTCATATTAACATACTGGGATCCAGATAAACTTAAATTACAATACGTTAAATTAAATAACGATATTTTCTGGATTTTTCCTTCATAATAATTTATGACAATTTACCGGAAACAAAATAGTTAGCAGTATAGTTTATTTCCAGTAAACAGGTTACTATAAGTAGAATTTATTGTACCTAAAATTGCCGATGGTCTGTAGATTGAAGTAATTATTTTAAGTTTTTTGCACAAAGTATTTAAAAGATAAAAGGTTCTAGTTAGGGTAGTATCTTTCAGTCGACCTTAGAAGAGTGAGTCAAACTATTTATTGTTTCATGAAGCTGGTTTGGTAGCGGTATTAAAACACTAAGTTAAGATAATTACTAATTTAATACATCCAATTTACCATTTACATATAGTATCTAATTGTAGGCATTAATAAAATTTGAAGTTAAACTTCAACATAAACTATCAATGACGGTATAATGAAAACTAGACACCTATCGATTTAAAAGTCGATTATAATAACAAGAAGAAGAGATATGTCATTAACTGAGGTAGAGAGGAAAGTCTACAAACAGAAAAGCAAATGAACTTTAGAAGATACAAAAGAAAAAAATAATTTAGGCCATAGATAAATACCATAAAGACAATGAAAAATAAACAATTTTCTATGTAAACGACATAGTTTAAATACTATTTTTTCTTATATTTAAAGTTTTTAGGTATCCGCTACAAACTGCGAATTAAATGCACGACAATCTCCCGCCCCAAATCAAAGCCTTTTTGAGCATCCATCCGACAGACAAACGTCTACATCCTGTTAGGTCTATAGACTTGTCAAGAACAGATTCCGGTGGCACGTGAATCATAAGTTACAGCGAATGGACTCTCATTCAAGACACCGCTTAAAGTATCAGTCGTCGATACACAGGGATATCTTGCTCTTGCACTCGAGGTGCAGAGCGCAGTAATTCAGCGAGTGTATAAAGGTCATCACGAGGCCGATAGATGTTCTGGTGCATCATTCCATCAGAGCGTTTCCTCGCAACCATGAATCGCTTCATTTTATTAGCGTATTGTCTCTTGCGTCGAGCTTCTTCATATCTCTGTGCCAACTCGGCGGGTCCTACTGGATACATATCCGGATAGCCTCTGGCCAAACCCATATGCTTTTGTTCTGAGAAGTACGAGTGGTGAGGATATTCTTGTTCACGTGGAGCGGTTACAATAGGTTCTTTATACCATATGTCACCATTCTCATCAACTTCGGGTTGATCGTCTTCTGTGTTCACACGGCCGTAGTAACGATCTGCCGCCCATTGGTTTGCATTCCATTCCTGTTTCTTGCGTTCCTGCGCCTCCCACAAATTCAGCAGAGCTCGAACATCAGCAGCGCTCAGGCCAGAATCTCGCTTGCGGCGTTCTGAGATGGGCCTAAATATAAATGAAATTATTCAGTAAGCATATTTTATTAATTATATAGTAATTAACGATGGAGTTTATGTTGACCTGAAATTCTTTTTATTGCCACCGGTATTTTTGGTGGCGGTTTTAGCAGAAGCAGCCGCACCACCTACTTTAGTGCCACTGCCGCGCTTGCGGCGATGTGCATCGTGTTCGTGAGTCATTGCATCTACAGGCGATAGGCTATCGTGCTCTTCTGGTCTGTAAAAATAGGTCGGAGTTAATATAACATTTTTAAAAAAATATATGGAAAATTTGTAGCAGTGGAGATGACTAATTAACTTACTTCAGATTTTTCTTGCCCGATCCAGATTTTGTTGCAACTTTAGTGGCAGCGCCTGCCCCGCCAACTTTTGTCCCGCTTCCTCTCTTACGTCTCCTTGACTCATAGCCCGACGCCAAACTCTCCATAGCTGGAGGTTCGCCGTATAATTCAGGCCGCATAATAAAATTGTTTAGTTCTCCATTAGGCTGAGGTGAATCGAATCTCTGATCTACTCCTTGTTCATAGCCTTCCGAGTTTCCTATAAATAGTACAACAATTATATTTTTACCCATTATTACTGAAATATCTACCTTTAATAGCCTCTGCTTTATAAATGACATTAGGGTAGACAATCTTTACCGTCGGAGAGCCACCCTTCGGCATGCATGTGCCGGCTCGACCGAAATGATACCATGGCCTCACAGAAAACCGGTGTGAAATATCACCTGCACTGTGTTTCACCGAGTGAGTGAGGATACCGGAGGCCAATACCTCACCCACTCCCCCACCCCCTCCCCATCCCCAAAGTCCAGCAACCCACTCGTGACGCCTCAGGTGTAGCGGGAGTCCATGAGCTTACCATCAGGCGATACGTTTGCTCGGTTGCCCTCTATTCCTTTGTTTGTATCAGAATAGCTACCGTATTTTTTTTCTGCATGGGTATTATGTAACCTGGGGATTTAAATTGAATGCATTGTATATACTATTTTATTTGACAACAAATCTAATTGACATTACCTTGCTCCATATTACCTTCCTCACTAAGGGCCAAGGGATATGGTTCTAAGTCATTTTTATCGCTCTTATTCAAGAAAAGAGATTGGGTGTCATCTTTAGTTTGATCCCAATTCTCAGGTAACTCGCCAATAGCTCCACCGCCATCTAAAATTCGAACGACATTATCACATGTCATAACTAGTCATAACACTTCAAGATAACATGTCTTTCTTGTTTCCAAAAAATTCCGCTCCGCTCGTCAGGAACATCAGATTGAAATTAAATAGACAATTACGACTTATTTTTAACAAGTTTCTGCAGCTAACTTTGTTTTATAATTTCTTAATTCATGAAAATAAACTCCAAGTTCAACTGAAACCTTATTTGTCGTTATAGAAGCATCGAGAAAATATTCTCTTTAAATGGCGAATGTTAGGCAGATTCCATAAAAAGAAGAGCCCATAAAGGGCTAACTGTTGTACAAATCATTTTACGATTGAGAGATTGCGTAAGTAATATAAAACGCTCAACGGTGTAATTTGCAAGGAGACTTACAAGTCAAACATAATTATATCAAGAAATTGAAATATGTCGTCACGAAATTTAGGACACCTCACTTAGTTGACGCCCTCCCCCTTAAGTAAAGATGTAATTTAGGGATGCCGATTACTTCATGGTATCTTTTTTGGCAAAAAATGGCTCCTAAAAACGAAAGAAAAAATTGTTTTTTATAAATATAATCGAACCTATTTTATTTCTTTCTGTGCTGTATATTAAAGGTAGCATAATTATCTTTAAGTAATGCATGCAGCACCATGACAGTACACTATTACCAGCTGTATCAATAGCCGTAGGTACCTAATAGTCCGCGCGCCCATTGCATGATCCGCAAATCGTACATCGCATCCCCCAACGATTTGTCCAATTTGACGGTCGACTTTTAACTGCAATATCTTATTAGTTGTGTATATACATACAAAGATAACTAATTAGAGTCTTTTATAATCTACTTTTCAAATAGTAAGTAGGTATGAGTTTTATTTTATGGAAAGGCTTATGGCTATTTTATCTATCCAATTAATGTATTATAAGATCATCAATTCAATTATTGGCTAATAATTAATTTAACTGTTTGATAGTTTTTAATTTTTGCAATGAGATCACAGATTGCCTTGTACCCTTTTCATAATATGTAAAATATTAATAATAAAATAGCACAAAAGACAATTGTAAAGTCCGATCAATACATTGATTAACTTGCTATAAAGAAAGTATCTATTTATGAGCCCTAGTATCCAAAAGGTCACAGTTCTTAAAGAAAGTTGGAACTGCGTCGTGGGAAAATTCAGCGCACGCGAGACGACACCTGTTGACCTGTTGCTATTTAAAGAGCTTTTTGTAGTGCTGCCGGCTGATCGATACCCCCTGCATAATACAACCAAATCCAGAATACTTACCGATTAAAACACCTATTACGTAATCAGCCTCCCCACCTGCAATCGTCAAAAAAGCTTATGATAACTACCAATATATTATGTACATACCTTTATTATTCGAAGGTGTCGGCACAGCCTCGGAAAATAAAAAAACCGCAAACAATGCGGTCGAAGTAATTAGTAACATTTTAGGAAATATCAGAACGTATGGATGATTAATTTAGACTTAATATGAAATTTAACAAGAGAAACACTAATGGCGACTGATGTGGCCGCACGCAGGGAGCGAGTGTCGTATAGCTGAGCTCAAGCTGGAGAGAAAACCATTGCTCCTGTCGATAAATTCGCGACATGCGCAGTGTGGAATACAGGGCCGTACTGACAACAACAACATGGCTGTTATATTTTTTTAATAAAAATCCCTTTCCTTGCAATCCGGTTTATAAATGAAAAAAGGCTCTTGGAATAATATTGGGTATAATAATCAATATACTCATAATGAGAACATAACTTCGACATCGCCTAGTACTTAGTAGTAGTTGTGCAGGTCTGTTGAGGATAAAATACCTAGTACAGTTAACAATTACAAATATGACGTCAGTAGGTTGTGCAAATAATTAAATCTTATTTTCAGCCCTGTGTAAATCTGCTGCCAGTCTTGATGGTGTGTCGGTAGATAGAGAATCTTCGTTACTTTTATTTGATTTTCTTCGATGGAACAGTTAGTAAAATATGGCCAAGGCCAATTTCACTTTAAGAAACTAGACTCCGGCACTGTTTCTGACGTCTGAGTCTGCTAAGCTAAACAGGCCCTTCTTAAAATAAGTACAATTGCTGTCAAGATGAGGCGCGACAGCAGTGATAGCGGCGTCAGCTCCCATTAATCACATTACATTAAACATGTTCCAGCTTGTTTACCTCACGAGGGCCGAATTAAGGCTGTTTCCAATTCCGTGCCTTTAATACCGGGACAATAAAAGCACTGATCATAGTGCTATAGAATATTCAGTATGTTTATTGTATATATCATAAGCTAAAAGGGCTAGATTTTATTTTGATACAATTGTAAGGTGTTAACAAATGAAAGTGTGTGTGTTCAGAGCGTTTTCGAACATTAAATAAAATGCAATCGAACATTTATTCACTTAAAACGTAGCGGCTACTTTCGCATATTCATCCTGTAACTGTACACGCTACTCATAGGGGACACAATGGACCACTATAACGAGAGTCATCTTCTCGTTCAGACACTTACTGCACAAAGGCAAAGCTAATGGAACGTTCGTGATTACGTCCTGTAAATAGATGTTAGGTACAGAATACCTACCTTCCATTTTAAACACATTTGACATGTTTTATGATTTCCGTTAGATGTTTAAAATATCCATTCGGGAATTAGTTTAAAGTAACACAGTAAGTTTCCACTTTTATCATGAGGAAATTCTTTCTTTTCTTTTCTTTTTTTTTGAAGACAACCCCTGCATTATGAATATACATTCTTGTGTCACAGGGATCTTTACAAACATACATGAAACGGACACAAAGTTCACCTAGAACAACAATTTATGGATCTCACAAAGTGTTGTCCCATGTAGGATTTGGCGCACACAACACTTGGCGCAGTAGGAAGCGGTGTGGCGACCACTGAAACCATTAGGCCAACCGTGTAGAATTATCATAGAAATGAACTTTATAAGTAAAAATTGTTAATTATGAAAAGAGACATTGTAAAAAATTATGGATTTCATATACAGCTTTATATTTACATAACAATATCAGCTTTTAATGGTTCACTGATGGACATAAGCTTCTCAAAGCCAATTTTTATTATTCAATTCAGTTGCGTATGTTTAAATTTTTTGGGAATAATTTTAAATGATACTAGATTTCGCCCGCGGCTTCGCTCGCATTTAATAAAATTGCTGTGTTACTTCTAATACCTCCAAGAATATGTGAACAAAGTTTCATGATGATCGGTTAAGTAGTTTTCGCGTGAAAGCGTAACAAACAAACTTACTTTACCTTTATAAAACTAAGTATGATTTTTGATTGGTCAAATACTTTTTCATTACAATATAATTTTAGTATGAACGGCGGTACATAGTAGGTATATGTATCGTATTCCATGTTAGTATTTTAAAATAATTTATAACTAAATTGTTCCCCAATAAAAGTTTTAAAAAAATTCCGCAATAGCATACCAATATATATCTATGTTTTTTAGGTTTTGTTCACTACTGCCTAAGCGCTTTGCAAATATTTCTTTTTTCCTTACTGCGAATGAAAAAAATTTTTAGTGCGGATTCATTGATTAAAATAATCACAAATTTTAACAAAAAAAAAACGACTTCTGGAACTGGATTACACCGGAAGCACCAGCTTTAAAAAAAAACATCAAAATCGGTTCACTCAATCGAAAGTTATGAGGTAGAAAACATAAAAATGCGGTCTTTGTTGAATAAAAGGCCGTTTCTTTCTTTTACGTAAACTTAGAGGTTTGGTTTTTTCACATCTTCAGGTGACCGTGTATACGGTTTAAATATCAACTCGATGCCTTCACCCGTTCCCGAAATAAAGGATCTTGACAGATAGACAGACAACAAAGTGATCTTATAAGGGTTCCGTGTTTTTCTATTGAGATACGGAGCCTTAACGATCGTATTGTATATATATAGTTGGAGATATATTTACATTTTTAAATTACATAGAAGTTTTGAAACTATTCTGGTAATAGTTAAAGAGAAAACGACTACACGGTTGGCCTAGTGGTTTCAGTGGTCGCCACACCGCTTCCTACTGCGTCAAGTGTTGTGGGTTCAAATCCTACATGGGACAAGACTTTGTGTGATCTCTAAATTGTTGTTCTAAGTCTGGGTGTACTTTGTGTCCATTTCATGTATGTTTGTAAAGATCCCCGCGACACAGGAATTCATATTCCTAATGCGGGAGTTGTCTTTATTAATTAAAGAAAAAAAAATCACAGTTTACGCGTTGCTTCATACGAAATGAAGTTAGTGATACACCTTATAATTTTTTAAGTGCCGCATCCAAATGCTAAAAATGAGACCATTTTGACGGGGAGGTTAAAATTTTCACAGAAGGCGTAGATATTTCTGTTGCTGCTTTAACAACAAATATTAAAAATAGAATAAAATAAGTACATATTTGCTTACATACAATAAACGTGATTTTTTGATGTTTTTTTCTCTATATCAATAACAGCAATAACAGAGAGACGCTTGAAATATTTTTAGAATATTTAAGATTTATATTCACTTTAAACATAAATATGATTCCCTTTTTCACTGGAAATATTCGACAGCACTGGGTCTGCTATTCGTAGTAAGTACAATGATGTTGCAGTAAGAGCTAGCCAGGCTGCTGACTTTTCCGGAGTAGAGGGAATATCTGGACGAGAGTCTTCCAGACTTAGATTGATTTGTGTAACGTATCTCTCGAAATTTAGATGCTTAATTATACACGTCTGACTCAACCTTCAGGGAATACAAGAATAATATTAGCTTTTGAGTTTAAATTAAACCAAAATTTAAGCGTATCCTTTCATTTTTTCTGTTACATAGACATACTTGAGTGATTCGTAAGTCAGCTCTTTACAGCTATTCCGTATTTTTTTTTATATATTTACTCTAACATATTCTTCATTATAGTTGATTGTTTTCCTAAAATAAATGGCAGTCGGGTGATAGGATTAACGTCTTGTCGATTATGAACCGTCATATCAGTATCATGTCAGCATCAGGATTCCTTCATATAACATTTATATCAGATTCCATACAAACCATGTCGAATAGTTGTGAATAGCCAAGCTGAGTAGCTGATGGCCGCAAGTGCTATTGCTGAACATCATTTCTGGGTGTCGGGTTCAAACGGTAATCTCCGAGCTCTCAGTGTTACAATTTTATTATATAATATTATAATGTTATATATCATGTTATCATGTTATATTACAATGGGATTTTCTGTTAAGAATTTTTTGCACGGTATTTAATTTTATTACCTACATGGCATAAATATGTATTTATATAATCCGTCGTATAAGTTCGATTATGTTTTCGAATCCGTCATATAACTCTCATTTCTTTGAAATAAAAGATATTTTAGCGTAATTATTCGCAATCTACTAAATACAATAAAAATAAAAGCCTGTTTGCCTATTAAGTCTTGAAATCTTGACTATTTTTTTGAGATTTTGAAAAACGATTTCAATTGTAACGCCTCTCCCGGGATCTCGTTTCTGTGGATTATAATAACAAGTATCTAAACACACAAGTCTTAGTTTGCAGTGTAGCCATACCTGGAAAATAGGCGCCCTCATTTTTCTATACTCTTTTTTGCCAAACTGTACAACTGTTACACTTAATGCGCCCCTATCTGTATCCAATCGACGAAAGTAACATTGCAGAAACGATAAATAAGTACACAGTACACAAAGAACAAAATGAATGGGATTCACATATACCGTCGTTCATGCAAAGGGATAGAAGTAAAGGAAAAGGACAGATGAAACCAAAAAGAAAGTTCTAAAATAGTGTCTATTATATATTATAAGTACGAAACCCATCTAGTGCGCATAAAGTAGTAAAGAAGGTGCACTCGTCATTATTGACTCATATAATCACGTTCATAATAAGTACTTTTTGACTCAATTAGTGTTTAGAACTTGCTTTGTAAGTATCTCAAATAGCAATGTACCAAACAGGTCTGGATTATATGTTAATAAAACGATAATATAAATTACTACCTGAGTTACAACAACCGCGGGCAAGGCTAGTCTAAAAAAAGTAGCCTAGTTATTTTCCAATCTTATTCATTTGTATAGATTACACTGTTGGTAAATTAGGTAATAGTCCATATTGGCGGCAATTGTGTTGTTGCCATCACTATTAACAAATTCACTAAAATTTGTTATTAGATTATATACTTTATTTACATTAATTTACAGTACATTTTTCGATATCTCACATCTCAGCTGTCACTGTGTTTAGTTCAGTAAGTACCAAATGCATGTTAATCAGAAATACAGGCTAGTTTATTACTTAATAAAGTAAAATTTACTTTGGCATAACCAAAATTAATTACATTATTCAACTTAGGCCGTAATTTGTCTTTTGATATGAAGACTTATGATTTGAAGACTTTAAACACTTGACATTGGCAGAAATTGCCGATTAGCTGGTTGCCATTTCATCAAAAGAAGATGGGTAATAAATGTTAAACTCGCGTCAGGACACGTGACCTGATCGAAAATTCGCAAGACGGAGGGCGAGTTGACTATAAATTGTAATGTTTGTGTACGATAGCGCAATAAATGAATATTGTATTTTACCACATATGATTTACATAGTACTTTTATACTGATAATTAAAACAATTCGTGCAAAATTATTCTTTAACCATTCCAAAATATCAAAAATGCACAAGGTTAATATTCAAGTTTTCACTTCTGCCGCCACTCCCGGAATGCAACCCGTATCCTGCAATTGATTTGCTATTTTTATTATTTTGCTGAGATATTCAATAAGCAGAGCCTGTTCGTTGTATCTAATCTATCAATTTAAGTACCTATTTATCAATTGTCTTCTTTGGAATAGTTTACTTCTTGTGCCCTTTTTTACGAAATGGTTCTCCAGACGCACCATCATATTATAATATGATGGTGCGTCCGAACACTGTTTTTATCTTGTATGTATTCTGTATTGCTGACGGTGACTGCGTTAATTATAATGCTCTGAGCACGTACCCCCAATTAAAACACCTTTTACTAAAATAATTCTTTTTTATATTTATCCCTCAATTCTCCGTACATTTTTATTTTTTCTTATGCAACAATCAACATATATGATAATATACTCATTACACCATCCATAGATGACGATAACGATACATCAATTTTTCAAACAGCGACATATCGTTCATAAAAATCGATGTTTGAACATCGCTAATGAAACCTTAAACATCGACGATACATCGTTCTTTTTCTTTTGATGATATGGCAATCAGCCGGATCAGCTATTTCTGCCAATGTCAAGTATTTCAAGTCTTCAATTCCAAGCCTTCGAGTCTTCAAGTCTTTGTCGTGATGGAATTAATGATAAAAAATATAAAAAATGTGGATGAGATGAAATGGGGACCGTCTTTCGCAAAAACAAAAAACGATCTCCCGATACATCGTTCTTCATGAGTGATGTTTTATGAACGATGTTTCATCACAGCGCCATCTTCCGTCCCGTCCGTGATCTACAGCTAGTAACATAAACCGATACACCTGTCTGTCACGTAGCCTCTAATATATACATTAAAATCTATGCACTTAGTATATATTTTAGTCACTAGTAAGTATTGACGCCTTGCAGCGTCAAAAATGAAACGAAAGATAAGACAAAGCAGAATATTAATTTCATATGTGTTACTCTACTATAGGGAGATGTGTTGATGTGGGATGATAGCCTTGCTATGATCTATTTGTCTATCGTGGCAACTTCAGTTCCCAGTGAGGGGTTGTTCTCAGAAGCAAGAGCTACATCCCCCAGACGAGAAATCGCTTACTGGGCACCAGATGGTCAAAATTGTTTTTTTTATTTAATTCTATTTTAAAGAAATAATCGTAGAAATAAAAAAATGTTTGATTAATATTCATTCCCTGTTAAAAATTATAAATTATTTGTTAAAAGTATAGCAATATATTGTTTGGTTAACATACCTTAATATTTGTTTCATTTCTATTATAAATGCGTATTCATTCGACACCTAGAGATATCTATTTAGAGGGCGATAAAAAATCGAGTAGAAAATCGATGCACACACACAACATACTTTTTTGAAAATATCAATGATCTAAAATCGATCAAATTTACAAGTTCCACAAATTAGCCTTATAATTTTATTAGTGCCTGGATTGCAAAAAAATAATAAGTTTAGTACCGCCCTCTCTTGGTATTGTTTATTCTGCACCAGTGAGAGCACAATGGAACTTATTCCAATAAATTTTAATGTAGTTCGCTTGAGTTGCAACAGATGGCACTAGATAAACATAGATCATCGGCAATAAACGACATTTTCTAAAAATGAATCCTATCTAGATTGATTTATCGCCTTCGAAACTTTTTTGTATGTTAAATTTCATGAAAATCGTTGGAGCCCTTTCCAAGTTTCAGTTTTTATATATATATATGTATATAATTTGTATTATGTGAAGTAAGAAGTAAGAACCACTAAAATTATGCATTTTTCTGTTGAAATGGGTATCATAGAGTAGAAAGATCGTATTTATTGACATATTTAGAGCGAGATTAATAGGTAATTAACAAAAATGAAACTACACAATACAGCAATACGGCATGAGTTGAACACCCATCGGAGTGAGCTACGTCACTTATGCATAAAGCTCACTTTGTTCCGTTATATTCAACGACACTTTACTGTTATTAAGAGTTATAATTGACAATTTTTTTTCCTACTAAAACTTTATTTTTTGTAGAATTATAACTGTTTTTGACAATAGAAGAAACTTCCGAACATCATAAAACAGTTTTTCAAAATTAATAATCATTATGCTCATTGCTCGTTTAAAGGTAGTAGATATTCGTAGAACACAAATTAGACCAAACAAAACATTTTTAAGATCAAATGTACGTTTCACGCACATTTGAAAACTTAGCAAATATCAGAATTTATCGTTCACTAGTTCAAAAATTATAAGGGTTTACAGATAGCCATCATATTTTATCACTACAAAACAAAGTATGGCTTAGTGACGGTCATGCGAAATCTTTGGATTTGGGCAAAATAGGACGACATACTCGAGGGTACAACCAAAGGTCCGTGCAATGTGGGCGGAACGGAATCAGTCCTATTTTCTGCGAGAAGTGCTTATACCTCCGCATATCAGGACACACACTCAAGTTGTTCATTTTCACCGTGTACAGATGTGACATACGAAATACTTGCCTGATTGTAGCCCTCAGTACCAGGTCAAATCGCATGTGTTTCGATGCTAGTTTCGACACCCGAATTTTGGGCTAAGTGCGTGACTTAGAGTGGTAACTTAGTTCATAATGAAACGGTAAAAGCCTGCCGATTCAAAAGCGGGTTCAGGATCGTCAGCTTATGATCCGTTCGATCTAACACAAGTACTTTATAGTCACGGCTGATTCCAAAGCGGGTACCTTTATAAGCCGGTCGCTTAGTACCCGAAACGGTGTGCGCTTTGGTGGTACGGCATCCCAGGGTGGTTTACGCACAAAAAAGGAGGAAATTGAATCCGACCTGTTTGTTACCACTGCGAACCTGCGAGTGCTGTTTTCACCTCAACTCAAGGTCAGCTGCGAAGAGGGTGTGTTGGTTTTTCAAGTGATTACTATTTGAATTTGATATGAAAAAAGAGCTTTGAGGAAACAAATTTTCAAGCGATGGATGGAGAGTGCAATTTTGTCCAATTTCAACGAAAAAATTAATAATTTTTTCAATAAACATAGGGTATATGGTATATGGGAAAATAAATTTAGAAAAATAACTATGAATTTTATTTCTTATTTTTTACCCTTCATTCTGCGAACTTTTTGACTACTTGAGACAGGACTGGAATAAATCGAAAATGAAAACGCAAAGATGCACTATTTCAGTGTAATTTATTCAGTTTACAAAAATAGTAATGCATTAAACAATGTCTGCTCTGTATGTTACTTTTAAGGAACATACTTTATAATCCAGCAGTTCAAGAAAAAAAACTACGAACTAGATGCTTAAAAACTATGATAGGTACAACTAAGTATTTTGCATCAAGATGCATAAAAATAAAAAAGTGTAATGCCACAAAACACAAATATCATGTAATCAGTCTATCAAATATTACAACAGTAATATTTGATATCATTCAATCTATTTACATATTCCATGATAGCATATTTTTGTGGTATATCAAGTTTTCTACCTACTTAATGCTTACTACTAAAAGTGACTTAAGGAAATAATTACGGTCAATAAGAAATAAATAGTATATATTTAGCTAATTACTCAAGTACATAACAAAACAATTCTCACATTTGAATTGGCTTCAAAACTATTCAGATTTCTAAAAAGAGTTTATTTTTTCACGGAATGAAATTGGTTACAGATTTATTTACTTCATATTTTTCGTTCGTTCGTTCGTCTGGTTTCGTACATAGGTCTTTGAAATTATCGGATCTCTACTATAATATGTATGTATTAGCACACATAAAAACCTTTAATCATTCTGTTTATTCGTGAAAACTGTATTAACATCCGTTGAGTAGTTTTAAGAAACTAAGCAAACAGACAGCTGAAGCACTTTAATTTAATAGTTTAGAAAAAACTTTGTCATGCATTCCGTAAATATAAAAAGACCCTGCATAGCAAATAAAGATACAACATAGCATAGTAACATAAGAAATTATAACATTAATATACTATTGACTTCACTATTTATGCAATTTTTCCTTAAAATTACTGACAACAATAACTAATGTTCGCATAACATTTGATAGTTTTTGTTACTACCTGATACCACTCGGTAAATTTATATATATACCAAAAAGTATACAAAATATTATACATCTCTTATTACATAAATGTTTTGAGATACAAAAGAGCAGAAATCAATCATTTCTGGTAAATATCTTCAACAACAAATAATACACTTGGTATTGCAATAATAATGTAAAGTTCAGACAAGAATAACAATGTTAAAAATTGTTGACATACAATACAATCCATTTACTTACTTTGTGTCTCATGCATGTGAATATTGATATACATTTATATGTATTTGTTAATATTAATCATAATTATCTTAAGTAATATTATTGCTTGAACTTTTTCAGTAACTTTCAATTGCTGAAGGCACTACACATTGTAGAAAATATAGGTAAGGATTAATTAACATAACCCCTTTTGAGGGACTTTGACCCCCTTATTCATTAAAAATATTGAAGTCAAGCAACAGTTCTGTGTTATTTTCAACTTAAAGTCTTAAAGTTATAAACAACACATTACTGTTGTTTAATGTTAAAGAGCCTTTATGAATAAAGAGCAGGTCTTTAGCTACACCTTCATATTTCATATAAATAAACAACAGTGTTAAATATCGCAGACTAATATAGATCTACATTTATTAAACTATCAATAAAACATAGAGGAGTCTTGAGCTACAGAAACTTACACATCATTTATCATCACACATATATGTACATAACAAAAGTAACAACTTATATACATTCTATTTATGCATACTAAAGGATTGATTTGGTCAACTCCAATAAAACTGTCTGGTTTACCTCTAGTAAGACCTCACTTTAAAAACAAACTAACTGTAAAACTATTTGCCTAAATTTCCAGCATCAAGAACACAGTTATCAATTATTTAGAGTTAAGATATTGAGAATAGTTAAGCCTGTGTTGAATACAATAAATGTAATAATCCAGGCATTCTATTATTGAAGTCAAGATTAAATAATAATAGAAATTACATCAAAATGGCCACATGGAATAATCAAACTTATGTATGACGTGGATTTAAGTAACTAGGTACTCAAATCTATGTTAGCTAATAAGTTACAGTGTACAGTCTTTAATTCAGATTATTATTGGTAAACAAAACAAACAACTGTACAATTTACATCACTTAAACCTAAGCAAAGAATAAAATTACCCATGATCATGTTTTCAAGTGGCTTTTTTGTTATTTATGGGCTTAATTACATAATTATTTCGACTAGTAAGTAACTAAGTATATTTGAGAACATTTTCATAAGTGGCTATCCACTCTAATGTTCAATATAATTATTTCGCACTTTGTTGAATTAGTTCTATATAAAATACAGTTTCTCACTTTTATTATTTCTTCTTTTTATTTCTACACTTCTTTTTAGTATCACTATCAGAGCTAGAACTAGATGAACTACTAGACTCAGTACTTGAAGATGAACTGGACGATGTACTGGTCTCACTACTACTGGAACTCGATGTTGAGTATCTCTTCTTCCTTCTATGCTTAGGTTTCCTTTTACGATCACTATCAGTTGATGAGCTTGATTCACTAGACAAACTCGATTCTGATGAACTGTCTGATGATGTAGAGGGTTTACGTTTCTTTTTGGAAACTTGTTTTTGTTTCTTCATTTGTTTTCCTTTGATTTTAGATGTTTTTCCATTGTTTTTTTCAGAAGGTGATGGTGTTTTGTGTTCGATACTTTCTGATCGCTTGGATTTCTTACATTCTTTTATTTCTTCTACATGTTTTCGTTTTTTACTGTTTGTATTTTCTGAGTCAGCTTTCGTATTTCCTTTGCTATGTGTTCTTTCATTATTTTCTTTTTTATCCCTAGATACACTTTTATTATTTTCATGTCTTTTATCATCATTTTGTTCTCTCTTCTCATCTCTTGTTTTATCATCATAAGAATTCCGCCGCTTTCTTTGCTGGTCTGATTTATAATGATTAATTCTTTCTTCGGGTCTTTGTCTTGACCTGTCTTCTCTTACACTTCTATCATTGTTGCTACCTCTATGAGCTTCATTAATACTATCTCTTGACCTTGATCTTCTATGATATTTTAATCTGTCCTCTTTTCTATCCTTTGGTAGTGAGGCGAGTCTACTTGGGCCATGATTTCTTCTACTACTATTGTTTAAGTCTTTATTGGAGTTATGTCTGTCCCTCTTATTAGTATCGGTTTTAGAGTGAGAATGGCTATTTTCATCATTTCTATAGTTTCTTGATGACTTTGTGTGTATAGGACTTCTACTTCTATTTCTGATTGGTCTTCTATTTTCTCTTTCATGTTCTCGGTCTTTGTTTTCATATTTATTTTTATTGTTGTAATAATACCCATCGCTCTCACGATTTTTATATTCTTTTTCCTTGCTTCGAGACCTTTTTGATGTTTCTTTTTGTGTTTGATAACTTTTGTCATCATCATCATTTAAGTATTTTACTCCTCTTCCTTTTCCTAGCCATCTCATCTTGGACACAGACTGTGAGAAATCTACATGTATTCTCCTATCATCTATTAATACATTGCCCATTTTGAAATAAGCTTCTTCACACGACTTTTTCTCTGCAAACTCAATAAAGGCATACTGTAAAGAGTCCCCAGTCTTCTTATCTCTTATGACTTCACAGCTGACAATTTTGCCAAATCTGCTGAATATAATTTCTAAATCATCATCTGTTGTAACCGGATTAAGTTTACAGACAAATAGAACATTTTCAGGTGGAGCAATGTCAGCGTCAGGTAAGTCACCTACAATTTCCAAGATAGTGGCACGGGCTTTAGCTTCCTTTTCTTCTAACATTTCTTGGATCTCAGCTGCAGACTTCCCTAAAGTTTCATCTATTTCTTCATCTGGAGCAATCCTACCATTTTTCAAACGTTCTGCACTAGGTGAGGGAGATCTAGAAGGTGCCCTTAGCCCCACAGGGTCATTGAATGGATCTTCTAGTACTGTAGTGTGTGTTATTCTAACATCGCGGTACGGCCGGTGCGTTTCGTCGCATATCACATCATTTAGTTTACGTAAAACTTCATGGCCTTCTGTGACCTCACCAATTACACAATGCACATCATCCAAGGAATCTAAGTCTGGAGCCAAAGTTAAGAAGAACTGCGAGCCAATCATCATGTCTCCGGTACCAACCATTGAAAGTAAACCCACATCGTTGTGACGAATTTTGGGTCTTTTTTCGCCAGAGAAGAATCGTTTATCGGGACCCTCCAGCAAACCAAACACAGATTGTCCTCCTGAGCCTTCACCTGATGGGTCGCCTGTCTGAGCAATAAAGCCACTTCGAATAGAATGAAATAAATTGAAGTTGTAATATTTCATTTTGCACAGTTTCAAAAAGTTTAAACATGTCACAGGTCGTTGCTCTAGGTACAAATCAACTGTAATGTCTCCAAGAGTCGTCTCAATTACAACAGCCATTGTACAGAATTATTGAATTTTCAAGTCCAATTTAAAAACAGCAGTCACAAACTAAGATAATAACTAGTACACAGTAGTACAAAATTACAACACGTATATTGACACATCACACGTCTGACTGACTAGTTAGTTGTAAGCATGTATGTAGTGAATGACGAGAGACTGATTCGGATATAAATACCACGCTCTCTTCACATCATTGTTGCCAACTCTCAGAAATAAAGATGGCGGCACTCATAAAATCATTTCCTTTTCCAGCAACTTACTTATAACAGAAAAACTGTAAGAATGAAATTAATTACCTTATTATATTATATAATTACTTTGCATATTAAATAGCTGTAATATAATTTAACATTTTGCTAAATCATTTAATTAATAACAGGGGTCAGAAAAAGAATATTAAATTATACTTGCAAATGAAATACGAATGTAATATAGCGCCATCTATGTCAATATAATGGTATCTTTTGTATCTAAATACTTTAGTGTGTTCCTTCCAGCAATATTACTGGAATTCGCTAATAGAGATCAGTATTTACAAAATAATTTAACACCAATAATTTCATTGATATTGTTTGTTTTCTTTAAAAAATAAAATACATCTATAATAGCAACATTTTCTCAGAATGCTAAGACTAAAATGAATTTTATTTTATAGGATATATTTTAAATATGTCATAAGATATTTACTTTGGAAAAGCACTTTTAAATTTTTTCTTATTTTCGCATTTCGCATCCAGATCCGAGGACCTGGCGACCTACGCCAGGTCCTCGGATCACCTTATAGGGGCCTACGAACAGCAATTTGAAATTGTTAAAAACCTATTTCAATTAATATTTTAACTAGCTAGTTTATTTTAGTTATTTTCACAGCGTCACGTCCTATGACAAGGTAGTATACTTTGGGGCAAAGTAGCTGATATTGAAACGATTTTTATTCTACAATAGCGAGCAATCTGCTTAATATACAATTTGGGTGCTAGAGTCTCTCTTCTGGGGTTGTTTAAGGTATTGGTATTTTAACTGTTGCATCACAGTATATATTTGCCACTATAATTTTTGTAACAGCTTTAATGAAGAACAGTGATGAACACCGTATTATTACGACAGGCAAGTCTAAACTCGTTGGTACCTATCATCGTTTACATAAGGTACACAACTCGTTCAAGGGCCTTGGTGTTGTGTGTGTTTACAACAAAATTTTTATACAATGTAATTGACATTCCTGTAGATAAATTCAAGCAAACTGTAAAAAAATCACCTTATTAGGAAAACCTACATTACAATCAACGATTATCTAAACGACAAACAGTCGTGGGCTTAAGGTGTCATTAGATATTTACACAAAAAATTCTTTGTTTTATAACCAATGTAAATTATTTACAAATCATTGTTAGTTGAAAGTAATGCGTAACGATTATTAAGGTAACATAATTAGTAGTGATTTTTATCAGTATCTCAACTATGGTTTGTTATCCTCACTAAAATGTCGGAATCGTCGTGGGGCGGGTGGTTTCTTGCCTTCTAAGATGGCGAGGGAAACGACGACTGGTCCATGTGTCATACTCGTGAACGGGTGCTGCTTGGGGTGACTGGTCGGCGTAGTCAGCGATGGTTTAGCCAATACTATTAATTTGGTTCGTTCAACCAAACGTTCAATTATTTAGGTAGTAATATTAATATTAGTATTTGAAGCGAAATGCTTCAGAAGCTAACGTACTGACAAATTATAAATAACAAATAATAAAACGAAATTCAGGTAGTAACAGCTCACCTACAGTTAACCATTCATGTAATACTTACTAATACTATTGAACCTGAAGATCTGACTTTTAAAAAGAGTGGCCATGAGTTTCTTTGCCAGTATTCTTCTCATAAAGCCCTACGCATTTTGGAAACTGGAAGTTATGGATCGACACAGACAGGCAGTGAATTTTAGTGTTTTCGCCTAATTCACCTTGACAATACCGTACATCTAGTGTCTGTTTGTGTCAATTTACGACTTTTGTCTGTAGCTTCAATTTAACGTTCATAAATGTCATTTAGTATCTTAAATGAATGAATGATTTTGACTTTGAATTTGAACTAACTGCTCAGACCGATTTCATTCTGTCATTAGCTGCCTTGTTAGCTGTAAAAGTCCAATAGAAAAAAATAAGTAAGTGTTGTTTCTGCTACTATCCTCACAATTTTTACGTTTGGTAGTAAGAACTTTCCTTGTGCTTTTACAAAGAAAAAAAAACCGAATTGGTCGAGCGGATCTCGAGTATTGCGCTTAGCAACCACGGAGAAAATACAAAGAGGAGATATAGATACAAGCGGCTTTGTCCCGTGACTAACTACAGGTCGTTTCGTCATCTTAGTTGACGCGGCTTTGTATTCTTATTATAGACTGTCAACGTTATTCTTCTAGAACTGTATCGAAAAATCTTTATATTACCTGTAGAAATTACTCGGATATACGTTTTTTTGCCATAAATGGGATCATATTTCATTTACAAATAACTTTACAGCTGATTATTTAAAATAGTTCTAAAATGTCTTAGTTTTATTGAAATATAATAAAATCCATTCGCAAATAGATGACGATAGTTAATTTGTTTAATGGAAAATAAATATGAAAGGTATGTAGAGTTGAGTATTGGTAATATCAGTCATAAGAAAATACTCAAACATGTTCTGCATTATTTTCTATAGAATTTTTAGTCATCAAAGTATGTTTTTTTTGTATTTTTCGTAATCATTTTCCTATACCTATCGTCATCAATAACAGAACAGACCCACAGCGTCGTCATTAGAACCCAAATATTTTATAAAGTAATGAGTATATTAATTATTACAAATATTGCATTGAAAGTATTATAAATAAACAAAGAAAGAAATTTTACTTATGCCGATAACTTTACTTTGAAATTTAATAAAATTGTTTCATTTAGTTTATTCTATTATGTTCTAGATGTTCAACCAAAGATAGCATAGTATTATGGAACAATAGATCAAAAAAATAGACAAAATTGGATATCAACAATATACTTTAAGGTTGCCTGTAAGAGATTGCTTTAGGCAATATGGCCGCCCTTTGTACACTCCGTCTCACATTTTATGTACTCTCTTCTAACTGTAATATTAAAGTGTATAAAGAGTTTTCTGTCTATCTATATACTTACACCAAGATTTGTTCTTCCCATTGTCATGATGATGAAACTAATCTAAGCCAATATACACCCTGCCTACAAGGTTAAAAGTGAATAGATGCAAATATTAGTGATAATTGAAGTCATTTAATTCGGTTTTTACATTAGTTTCTCTTTTCAGGTTGGCTTTATTTAAGCATTCGGATGCCAATTAAATATTTTTATTTTATTTTTTATAAATAAAATAATAGACACTGTATTTCATTGTTTATTTTTTATCCCTCTCAATACATAATGCCTATATAAATAATCTACCTGTAGCCCAAAAATTTCAACTATTTTTAAATAACATTTTTGTTATAAGTTATTTAATAAAAAAAACGCACTTATAACAAAAACTTATAACATTTTTGTTATAAGTTTTTGTTATAAGTGCGTTTTTTTCACATGATTTACTAAATAGAACTTGAAAAAAATACTTATTGGCAACAAAATTCTGAGTTGGTGCCTTATATCCTACATCCGGTGTCAGGTAGTTAAAATACATAGCAACCTTAACATTATAATGATGCGATAAATTTTGCGATTGTTTGGCAGGTAGAATGGAGTGAACTTCCCCCTCAGCCCCGCAAATTATCACGGATTGTTTCGTACAAAAATCTCTTTAGGGCATCTCCTGTTTGTAATTGCTTCATGTTAGCAACGCATTTGAAAATTCATTTTTATTTTTAATTAGATGATAATCTGTTCCGCGCCAGTTTGCTGTGGATAGCGCGGGAAACGCAGCATTGAAGTTTAGTATACCGTTTGGAAACAAGGACGATGCAGTTAGTCCAGTTTTAGTATAGATTAGTAATAGGATTTTTTCTTTACTTATTAAATTATGTTTATCTTCTATTCTTATATATACTTTGACGTCGTTCATTACATCGAGATGTCGGATGCAGACTGCATTCACAACTCTCCCATTCCCGTTTCCAGAAAATCTAATAACGACAGTTTCACTTGTCCTGTTTCCGCCCTCACCCCTAATAAAGTAAGTATTGAAAATTTACCAACCATTCTTCGAACACTATAAGGTTAGTCGGCATGAATGACGATTTCACCTACTATCAAAATCAAGATAACCTAAAAAAGACTCTAACTCATAGAGCATAAAGTTTGTTATAAAGTTAAACATTTCTTCTTGATGGTTTGAAATTGTTTACAGTAGGTGTCGATGAAGTTACCAGTTAAAATAATAAAGTAGAAAATATGATACAAATAGGGCGGCTTGTGCTGGTCCCTTCTATCCGATGTTTTTTGGAGGTTTTGGAGCATTTAACAATAGTAAATGAGGATAGTTCTGGAACATTTACAGTAGAAGTTAATGTGATACTCTCATTTAAGAACAAGAACTATTTTCAAAGAATTGAGTAGAAAAAGGAGTAGATTGGGCTCGGTGGTGTGCCTTGGGTGAAGCCCATGACCGACCGTGGACTGCAATGTCCTGTTATGTTACTTTTCGTATGTTTTTTAAAATAAAGTTTTCTCTGCTTCCTTTTTCGATACATTTTTTATGAACGCACCTGAAACACTGTTCAAAATTCGAATACACGTAGTACATAGCGTACGTGCCAATAGAATAGGAACGTAAACATTTGCACTAGTGATTGCGAGTTTTGTTTGTTGTTGAGTCGGCGGAAACTCATATTTGTATTGGGACACCCTATACATAGCTCTTATTCAGCCCAAAAGGCAGATGAAAACGTAAAAAGTATATTTTGGGTGCATTTTGACAAGTCTGATTCGTGTAGTTCTTTAAAAATTGTACAAATCATTTAAACCTAACTGTACATACTATGACCAAAAGTAAAATTCGTGTTTAAAGTTTCTGAAAAACGCTCACGTCGCACTGTGACTATCACAGGAAGAAAATAAATGCAATTTCTATCTAAATTAAAATATAACTATGAGTATAACATGATTGTTTTGGGCTTTCAAGGATGACCACGAATGCCGCTATATCTGTAGTTTATGTACGTGTACGTGTACGTTGTTCATTAGATCATTGCGAGACCCATGCCTTTAATATTCTAAGGCATTTTCATAAGGCTCATGATCGCTTATGACTTTTAATATATATATCTGAGTCGGGTTATAACCCAGAGATTTAACGGCTTCGACGACCATGGAACAACAAGTAAAGATGCCCAAAAAGTCTTGGATTAGATTACAACAATATTTATGTACTTTGGACGTTTCATTATATGTACTTATAATGGAACGTCCCTGAGCCTAAACGCAAACGCCAAATCCCCTACCAAAATCTATATAATATCAATAATAAATAAAAAAACGACCAAATACATTTAAATCAAAACGCAGAATACTTTTTAGTCTATGAAAAAAGTATGCTTAAGGTCATAATAAGGTGTCGCTATAGATGTATAACGGTATATGATCTCCATGAAAAAGCAATCAAATCGCGAGTAAGCATCAAACCAAGGCTACAAATAACGCTGGATGTATTTTTAAGGACGCGGCAAGGGCCTGGGGTGACGCTTGTATTTCCATACAAATGTTGCATAATTTAAAAGGACTCTGAATGTGCCTTTCGCGTTATAAAACTCGTGTTTTATACGATTCATTACGTAGACCGGCATACTGGTATAATGTGTAAGCATGAACCGTAAATTTTTAGTGGCAGAATGTAGAATCTTTTTTCCTAGGAACAGTTTATTTTTTCGTTCATTTTCAATACTGATGTAGCAGCATCGTTCTTTACTGTGATTGTAAGTGGTCACAATAACGTAAAGAGATATTTGAAGAATTAAACAAGCCTATTGGCACTGTGATAAGTGACTTTCACTGCTTGCCTGTGGTTGTGGGTTCGATTAATACTCAACACAAATAATTGTATTCACAAATATATATTTATTTTTATTAACAGTATGGTTACTTATAGAAGATGTATTTATTTTCAATTGATGTTAATAAGCATGGTATTTTCGATGTGGGGTTATTAGTAATACACACTATAAAGTTGCTCTTTATGTATTAAATTTAAAAAAATATATGTAAAACCTTCATTAGTTCTATTACTATCCCAATATTACGTAACTATAGTCTATATTGTAGATAAGTAGCTTTAGTTGGGCTACCTAACTTTAGTGTGTAGTAAAGTCGATCAATTTGGTAATTTTCCTATGATTATTTACATTAAACTGAGAGATTTACTATTTTTTAATGGGGTACAAAATTATAGGGCTTAGGCATAATAACTTCTTCTAGTTTGAAGAGGTTTAGACTGCAAATGCAAATAAAAACATGTACATTGAAAACAGACATCTATTACGATAACCAACTATATGGTTGCGCAAATATCCTTAATCATTTAAAAAAATATAAAAATAAAGAAAGTGAATTTAACAACAAATGTCAAATTCCAAGAATCCCAATTCATGAATGTCAAATTCCAAATACCAATCGAAAAGCGCTTGCTGACTACCTGAGACTAAATCAGAAGCATAACACAATAATAAAATAAAAAAATGCCTTAGGAAAGGTCTGACTATTCTAACTAGTAATTTATAACCGAAAGAGCTGATAGCCGAGAAGACCGCGATATACCTACTTGTTCTTGCCACACCAATAGATCGAAAAGATAAGAACTCTAAATCTTAAGATGTGGAATCCAGAGTAATCTTATAAAAGCCAAAATACAAGCCAATAAATGTGCAATGTGTCCGGAAGACGCCCCAAAGTTAGATTTAATCTGTTTAGAGTTTGCCGTAAAACGTAGCCGATAAAATAAAGTGAGAGGCGCGCAAAAATCTCCTTGTCTTATCGCCACCAAGCAAGATTACACATAAAAATGTTAAATGATCTCGAACGCGTATTGAAAAAATACAGGGGAAATGACGGGAGAAATTGGATATAGCACGCGCGCTACAAAATAGTGCACTTTTCTTATTCACGTTGTTATGGTCTGTTATTTTTTTAAACGTTTGTCATGATTATGCTTAACCAGGCGCTTTTACCTCAAAATAATTTCGGTGTTTTCTCAGTTTTCAGAGTAAAGTGTGGAGAGAAAAACTGTTCTACGCTTACTTTCCGTTTTTAGTTATGTATCACTTGATGAAGTATATAGTATTTCTGTCGAAATTATTACCCTTCTTTTTGACTTATCTGTAGTCGGGTAAAAATAAACATTACTCATCATGAATTTTAATGTTATCATAAACTTTACAATTGAAATAAAGCTCCAGATATTTTTTTTGTAATGGTGATGATAATTTTTGAATTAAATAGAACATTAATTTAGAAAATATGTATCTAAGTTCTTTAACATCACGCTTCATCCTTAGGAGCAGTGCAGATATAAAATAATAGAAAATAGTCTATCCAGATTTTTCCGCTTATACAAACATCAGTTCCCACAAGTATAAGGATAGCACTCTATATTGCCGTACAGGGTATATCTACTCTGTGGGGTGGCAAAGTGTTCGTGACAGCGCGACACACCCGCTGACTTGTCACCTCTCTTGAAATCTAATCTTGAAGGCTAATGGCGAATCCGAAATAACACCCATTGTGCGTGTTATAGTCATAATCGTTGGTGACAACACGTGAACAGTACGTACCTACCTACCATATAAAGATAAAGCAATTAGAAAGTTGCATTTCCCTGTTGATGACTTAACTTACAGAAGCAGTTAATTTTCGGCGGGTTTCTTGGCGTAATTTATTTATAGGTAATATGTTTGTATTAAGAAACATATTATGTATATCAGCAGTTTGGTTATCATAACTCAATCTATGGCTAGTTAAGGATTACACTGTGATGGTGTGAGATGTACGATTCTGACTTCACAAAAAATTACACAGAGTTTATGATGCAAGTGTTTGATTTTTATGACGTCATTATTTATCATTTTGTCGTAATTCTAATGTAATTAAACTATATGTCATTAGGGTATGTCTAATTATTATTATAGATATGAATGGTTACCTATTTATGAAGTCAAAGAAAGGCAATTAGCTTTTGAGTGGAACATCAGAGATAATAGGCTTAGTGAATATTAAAACTATAATTACATAACACCTTAATCATGTATTATGTATTAATAACTTATTGATGCCTGTATTTGTAAGAATTATTATTAAAAAATCACTTTGATAATATGTAGAGCTTTGACACCAGAAGGTCTTAGGCATGTTCCGAGGTTTACTTGAAAGCTCGCGGTCAAGCACTCAAAGGGAACTCAATTTTGCACATAAAGTCACGAAGTCCCTTGTTGGCATTATAACTTTAAAGTCAATTGTTGTTCCGAATGACACTTAATCAATTATCAAGTTTTAATGTCACATACATATATTAAGTTTTGAGTAGTTTTTTCAATGGTGAAAGTTATTTACTTAACTTGTATATGACTTGATAGCTTATATATCCTAATCATATTAATATTATAAATGTGACGTTTGTTTGTTATGCTTTCACGCGAAAACTACTTTACCCATCATCATGAAACTTAGGGCGCTTATTTTTTTAGGTATTAGAAGTAACATAGGATACTTTTTATTAAATGCGAGCCGCGGGTGAAAGCTAGTAATAAAACAAACAACAAAACTGGCTTGACACTTTTCGCAGAACTGGTTTGCTAGCTTCAAACATGGACGTAGATGAAGGTAAATGTTTCATTGATATTTGATTGATCGGTTATGAATTTTACTTGTAAATATTAAAACTAACTAATGCAAGACGCCTAAAGTGAAAAAAATAAGACTCTGGTGTACTGAATGTTATTAATAAACGATACGTATTTTAAGGTACTCTGTGTCACTCTCCATCTAAGACGAATCTATTGACACCACTCTCATAAAATTACGACAAGCTGTTTAGGTTCTGGGGCGTGCCAAAGAAATATACATATATACACTCAAAAAACATAACCATCCTTTTTTCAAAGTTGGGTAAAAATAAATTTGATAACCGACCCCTACCGTAACTAAATACCGAGGGTAGCCATATTGCAAAATCAAAAGGTGTCTACACACATAAAATATTCTTTACGATATTACCATACAGAAAAGTAATGGTATAAATAAAGGAAGTGTCGTGTTGGGCGTCCGATTGGCTTCGATTATTGGCCCGCGGAGACTAATATCCTTTCTTTGCGCAAATGTTTTTTGGGCAATGTTATTTTTTGGTGCGTCGGTAGCAGGTGGCGGCAGGCCTTGTGAAATTGCCGGCTATTGGAGTGTCTCCGACGGCACAGTTGGGATTCTGTAGTAAGTAGGGTCACTTACGTTAAGTGGCCTCTTAGTCGGGCACGTGTAGTCCCGCGACAGTAGCCAGGTGCGTTTCACAGCGATATCCGATTGTGATTGAAATTGCACTCGTTTCTTGAGGGGTTGATTTTTATTGACTATTTAGCTGATATTGCTATTTATTATTTATAGTTATCGATCTGGTTGTATTAAACCAGCGTCAGTTTGACTTCACGTTTAGTTATATCGTGTGACAACGCCGATTAGAGATTGTTTGTTTTTTTGTAAGACAATATTATAATAGTTTGCTAGCGTTAGTTTATTTGTGTCTCTCATACACAAAGGTCAGCGCAATTTTTAGAATGGGTACAATAATGGTTCAGACATTCTTGTTACTTTGTGGTAAGCTCATGTGTGTAACAGGAAATTCCTGTGCCACAGATCATTAGGCTCCACCTCTTAAACGTATTTTAGTAAAAATTACGATCAAATTGTTAAGTACTTAATATTATAATAAATATACGTGTCTGTAGATTCTTTTTTCTTAAAGCTCAATATTAAACATTGTTTGTTCACTTTGTTCTACTAAAATATGCGAATAAAACGTTTAATTAAATCTTTATTAAGCCAAATTAGAACATATTTTCGCGTCTTCTGCAATTTCACTTCGATATAGTTCTATCAATTTAAATAAGTGTAAGTTTTCAGAGTACCTCAGCGAGTATACCCTCGACATGCAATCTCTAATATAAGAACGAAGGCAAAAAGTAAACAAGGCACAGAGGCAGTTCCCGGCAGATATTAAAGGCATATCTCTCTATTATGAGCAGGAACTTCTGTAATTTAAGGGCCAGCTCGCGCAACGGCATATGGCGGCCAAAGAAAGGGTTGAGACCCCATCCACAATCACATATCGATATTTAGATTTACTTTTGATGTTAGCGCGTTTTCCTTTGGTTCGGTTTGGTTTGTGTTTATTTTATTCCTCAATTTATTAAGCACATTAGTGTTATGTTCTGAGAAAGCTGATCAATAAATTCCTTTTTTCTCCACAACGGCAAAGCCGAAGAAGGGTTATGATTTTAATAGGCTATGTATGTATGTTAATCTGTTCTTTATAGCTCCTCATCTACTTATTAGAACTGAACAAACGAGGTATCGTTTGAATCGTCTTGATTGTCCGCTAGTTATAGGCTATGACTTGTCACAGAATCTAATCTGGCGCCCTCTAGCGGTCATAGAGTACTGTGTAGAATAAATTTAAGATAAATATGCCGTGTTTGATATCATCGGAAAGGGCGTTACATGTAAAATTCAAACAGATATATATTACAAGCATTTGCTCGTGACTTTTTATGTATTTATTCGATATTTCTATGCATGCTGTCCTTTTTATTTCTGAGACAGACAATTTATTACTCCGTTTGATATGTTAATTAAAATATATTGTTATATATAATATATATTCTTTGTAATTGAATTGATATTATAACGGCACCAAAACATTTTAAATATTAAAAATAAAACCTAAAACCCAACTACGATAAAAACGACTTTGAAAATTAATAAAACAAGATTTTCAAGACGATACGAAGAAGCAAGATAATCAACACATAGACCCTATCAAGATGTATTTGTTGCAAATTTATAATAATGTCATACGATATGATACTATAGTACATAATTATCAGTCCAAAGAGTTACACATATTTCAGTTTGAAAAGCCGTAGTTACGTGTTGTTTAAGTGTAATGGTACCTTTCTATAAACATATTAAGAAAATGATAAACATATTAAGAATTCGTGTCAACTTGTAACTAAATACTGTTAAAAAACAATTATATAGTATTTGATACGGCTATATCGACTGCAGACATACATTAGACACATAGATAAATTTAAAATGTATATGTATTTCAGTGCCTGTATCTTGTAAAACATTGATGAAGGAGGCAATCTATATGAATAAAAATGAATCGCCAAATTGTATGTACGTGTAAAACTTCCGATTGACTGCATCAAATTGAATAATTCTTTTTTCTATGTATACATTATTGTTAAGACAAGGTTTATTGAAAAAAAACATAAATAACTGGAAAAGCGATTTTTTTGTACGCGACTATACACTATCTATGGAGAGCTAAGATGGGCATAATTGCTATAAAAGGTTTTTCAGAAATTTAGAAAATATTTACAAAAGAAAAATATGGCGTTACGCAGTTCGCCGGGTCAGCTAGTTTGTGGTAAATAGTGGTTTGTATAAATTAAATATGTATTGATTCGTACTACAAATTTACTTGTCGATTTGTTGGCTACTGCTCTGAGGCTGCTTGTAGCTCAGGTAACAAATCCCAAGAAATCCACCAGCTATTTTTACGAAACTATTATCTAAAAGTGAACTGCAGTGCGCCATCACTTTTATCTATACTCTATACTATTCAAATTCTTGAAATTGATACAAATGGAATGTAATTTTAGGCTCAGATAATATATATTTGTTTAACTAGAATTATAATAACGAATACAGTGCATTGGGACTCTCGTTGCGTTATCAGCGTCGTACACTAGTGTAAATCTATTTTCGGAATTTCGAAATATCCATTCCAATTAATTTCAGAAATTTCTACAGCCACTGTTGTCGAATCAGTATATGAATACATTACTCCCTATATTTGCATCATAAAGGCATGTGAGTGTCAATCTCTTGCGGTCCACTTCTTTATATAGGCCTGTCTCAAGACATACCACAGAGCCCGAGCTCGCAGTCACTACCAGCCTTATTACACCTAATAGGTCAGAGGGCATTCTATATTACGTTTGCCAGGATCATTATCTATTAAACCAACCGACTCGTCATTATGTGAACACCTGATGTACCCAGTCTCACTCTCACAGCTAAGATGAATCTATTGACACGACTCATATAAAATACGACAAGTTCGCAAATATGAAAAAACGACTCTGAAAATGTATAAAATAAGATTTTTAAGACAATAGATTAAACAACGTTACAGAAGAAGCAAGATAATCTACGTTATAGACTCTACCAAGATGTATCATAAGATAATCATTGTAAGTTGACAATAATATCATACGACACTATGGTACATAGTTATCAGTTTACAGAGATAATCATATTTAAGTTTGAAGTACCGTAGTCACACGTTGTTTAAGTGTTATGGTACATTTCTATGCAAGTCATTAGTCTCAATTCCAAGAATTGTTTTGTACCGATGTATTGTTTCGCCACTGATAAGATAATGGGGGTGCTGACGCCCCGCGGTTCCTTTTTATTAACAGCAGTAACCGCCGAATTTCCTAGAATTTGTTACCTGAGCCTCAAGCCGCCTCAGAGCAGTACCTAACAAATCGACAAGTAAATTTCTAGTACGAATTAGTACACATTTTTTACAATTTATACAAACCACCATTTATCACAAATTGTCTCCTTCTTCAATGTTTCACAAAATACAGTGACATAAATACGTACACATTTTGTCTATATGTATAGACGTATTAAATACTTTATTATTATTATTCAATTATATTGATTTACAAGTTAATACGAATTCTTAATATGTGAATAAAAAAAAAACAGATTCATAGATATGAATCCGTACTACAATTGTCTCATTTATCGATATGATACAGTCCCCTTCACTAGCTTCGTTGCTCGTTCCTCAGACACAGCTGCAGTACAACGGACTGGTGCTCGATTATAACTAGCTCGCTGAAGTCGGCGATACATACGTGTAGTAACTGCATACTAGGGAAATCAGAATAAATTAGTAGTTAGTATTCCTGTAATGTGATTTAGGCTTAGTTAATTTTGGTTATACTCAGATTTAAATTGAGTTATATTTAGCGTCGTTTTATGAATTAAAAGACTAAATTTACTGTAAGGAGCAGCTGTAATTTATGTTTGCTGGTTCATAGGACTAACTAGACTAGTTAGTTTTACTAAGCGTTTATTATTATCTCACATTTAGATTTTGCAAGATGGTACTATATTGACCTAATAACCGTTTTTGGATTTAGGTGCGGGCATCATAGGACCAGTTGTCATGAAGAAACTTTGGAGGAGGCCTGTGTCCACCTCCTCTGGCTAACATGATGATGATTAAGGTTCTATTACTTTCAGATTACACTATTTAGTTAATAATAACTAAATACTGTGATCTTATATACAGCAAAACTCACTTTTGACAGAAAACTTAACATGGAGTTCTGAAACTCCTTGCATTTCTAAAATAATTAGAAAATATCAAGTGATAAGTTGGATTATATACGTATGTATATTCCTCTTAGAAACATTAACATTGTATAAACATATGCTGTAATGCAAACAAGTCAGAATTGATTGTCAGAAAACATTATGTTGGCAAAGGAAAAGGGTTGGGTCGCGTGCCCTTTCTTGACATTTTAAATTGTTTATTTGCGAACAAGTGTCAAGTTATTTATTTTGTAAAGTCAGCGTTCGCGTTTTCGATGGCAACCCTCGTACCGTACTTATGGGAAGGACTAAACGTATTTTTAAGCAGTGTGCATGCAATGCCGTATGTTTAGTTTTCAGGAGTTGTTTTGGTACTACACACAGATGATTTGAATGGCATGTATAGTGTGTCAACTTCCACATTCAAAGTGACAGCAGAAACACCTTACGGCGCCATCTACCGAACATACATCGAACTAAGAAGTAACAAACTATACTGAGTCTTTTTTTTTTTTTATATTTAAGCTGCCAAAATGACTCTGTCCTGCCTGATGGAAAGCATGAGCAGAATCCAAGAGTGGTGGTCACCATCCTCAATGCGAAAAAGAACAATGCAGCATGGTGACCCATACTATGGCGGCCTGGGGGGAAGGGGGATGGTGAGGGGGATAGGGGGCGTTGGATTGGGGAATGGGCCTCCGGTATCCTCACTCACTCGATGAAACACAGCGTAAGCGCTGTTTCACACCGGTTTTCTGTGAGGCCGTGGTATCACTCCGGTCGAGCCGGCCCATTCATGCCGAAGCGTGGCTCTCCCACGGTACAAATATTTATATATATATATAGGTACAACTTCCCAACATCAACCGTTGGGCCATAGCCCTCGTAGCATGATCACCTCGCCTGTTCGGAGGAGCCTCCCTTTGTGTCCGAGGAACTTAATACCCGTTCCCGCACACACATTACATAGTTTACATACAAGCACTGAACTCTATACTATATAATAATAATTTAAATTTTTGTATTCATATGACACACAAGGCCATCTAGTTTCAAACTAAACAAATCTTGTACTCTGGATACTATATTGTCTTACAGAATTAATTACTAGTTGACCCGGCAAACGTTGTTTGCCGATGTGGATCACCCTTGCCATTTAGAGATATCATAAAGTTGGTCGATTCTCAGATCTTCCCTTTATACGCATAAAATTTTATAAAAATAGGTCCAGCCATTTCGGTGGAGTTTGTATTAATTTAAAAAATATTTTTTACATATGAATTATATTATAAAATGTTTTGTACGTAAATAGAAAATACCCTAACTCTGCAACAATTATTTTTTAGATCATATAAACATTTGTTCTGACCCGGGAATTGAGCTAGAAACCTTAAGCACAGTCGTTACTACGTTGCCACTGTATCACAGAGGCTGTTATATGTGCACTTAATATCTCTGAAGGGGAAAGTAAGGGTTTACCTTGATACATACGTATAAAAAGGCAAAATATATTAAACACACACATATAATGTTCCTTACATATGTATCCTATTTGGTAGATTTTTTCTTGAGACTAAAGATTTAGTTTAGTTATTTTCGAGACGTTGAGTGAATTTATCACTTTTTAGTACTGTGCTTTTGATTTATATGAAACAATTGTAAAGTACATCAGTAGGTAATAAGTTATTTCAGGCCTCATCAACTTCCTTTATTTTATCATTCCTAGCGTCACCAGAGACTGGCAGCATTTAAGTTGAAAGTTAATACTAATTCTCTGTGTAAGAACGCATATTCATATTTTAGAAAAAGGCGATCAGTATTAATTTTAAATTATTATTATTATACCTCTACTTCCTTATTAACATTCTGAATGCAAATTTATTGCATTGAATATCGTACAACGTCGCTAGCCTTGCAAAGACGGAGCACGATTTATCTGGGCGGTATGATGTTATTGCGATCTCTATACCTTAACAGCTCCACTTTAAACCTTTGTATTGTCAAATCTTGCCTTACCCTTTTTGAGCACTAACAGAAACACAGTAAATTTTTCCTAGTTTATTATTATTATATTGCCATGGGTAAGGTAGTAAGAGGCGATCAAGGGCACAAATTACAAAGAATAAAACTGCAAAGAGAAGAATAACTTTAAGAATAACTCGCACCTTACATACCAATCAGACAGTATGGCGTATGCCAAAAACTTCTTTCAAAGGACAGGCCATGTCCAGCAGTGAACCAATGAACATGTTGATAAGATGTGATCATTTCATTCCTTCTGTTATAGCGTGTATATATGGCAGATGTATGCTCGACATAGAACAAAATAATAACTGTAGAAAATATATGTTTGTAGATATATCACAATTGTAACCAATACTAAGTAATAGTAACTTTATGACGTGTAACCGATAAGTTTGTAGCAGGACGGCGGGCGTCGGGTCGGCCGCAGCGGCGGTCGCGCGGCTAACCTGCAAATTGTCAGCGGGCCGACCGCGTGATTAGCTCGGCCGTATCGCCCGCCGTTTTGTTTTGATATGCCCGGGCCCAACAGTTGTGCCACCGCTGTGGCCACACGCCATGTAAGTTTCGGGTCACGGTACGAGCAGTTTGTGGTTCACCCACTCACTGCTTCTAGTTCGCAATGACTATTTGGCTTAGATATCGAGCAAAAATTTATTTCAATAAATTTGTTTTTGAAATTTTGCAAAAAATGATTTCATTTTCATAGAATCCTTTTTGTATAGATTTTATAGTTCTCCAAACATTAATAAACCATAGTGACACATAAACAACTACTTATAATTAGATTATGTTCTCATAATACCCTTTGAAAATGCCGTGAGACAAAACCAGTCAGGTTTAATAAAATAATTATTATGGTGCAGTATAAGTAGCTTAATTTATTATGAGTAGCCAATTTCAATTCATAATCATGGGTTTCCTTAAATAGTAAGCATAACCTGAGATGATTTTCTAACTGAAACGAGTTTTATTAGCATTACTAGAGCCTAAATACAGACCTTATTATTTCTTAATTTTTCCGATTATGTTTATAGTATTACTCAAAATTGCTTATGACCTAAAATATATTTAATAAAATTTTTGATTTTACGCAGCAATACATATATAAAAAACTAACAACAGTTGAAAATAACGTTAATTTTGAAAAATAACTGACCCTTACTCATACAATTCTAAAACACATAATATTAAAAATCTGGTTTTAAGTAGGTGTCTCTAGTACAAGCATCAAAGATGTTTAGTAGAAAATGGGAACAGATTATGTTAAACGATTATGAAAACATGCGCCACCAGCCATTCGTCTAAAGTTCCATTGTGAACTGTCAAAGTTGGCGCGCTGGAAAGCGTTTCTACGCAAGCGTGAAAGAATAAGACACCACGATCTTCTATCACGTTTTTGCTGAACGAGGTCTGCGGATCGCGGCTAACCCTCGGCGCTCGGTTTGCGGCGGGAAAAATGTGTGTTTCGGTGTGCCGATAGCGGAGCGCCGCGGCGCCGCAGCCCCGCCCATTGAGCCCGCGCCCGCACCCGCGTCCGCTAACGCGTCTTGAGCCACTTAGTTGATAAGACATCGCACACACTGCCACTTCCAGCGATCTTAGACATCTCATGCAAATCACACTAATAGGAGTATTTTGTTTTACGGGATGAGTAATTAATGTAGGTACATTATATGAATCCATGCACGCATGGTTATGAATAACTGTAGTGATTGATTAGATAAATGAATTCTTGAACTCTGTGTCATGTAGGTGTTAATAATTAAATGGTATTAGAAATAGAGTTCAGTGCCATTTTCTTTCTTGTTATCAACTCAGTTTTTTTTTGTACTATATTTTCGAGCTTATGGGTGATTTCTGAAAAAAATGTTAATTTTATACTTAGACAATACATGCAGATTTCCTTTTTATCTTAATTCTGTGATCAATATTTTGAATAGGATCATAAATAATATAGTTGAATGGGTCTCCGAGTAGAAACAATCTAGGTATTTTCTAATTTCAATGTCTTTTCAATGCCGGAATATCAAGTTGATTATGTTCTAGTAACGCTAGAAATAAAGGTATACTGTAATTGAGCTCTTTAACTTGTGTGAACGCTGTCTTAGCTTCCAGCCAGATATGGAGCCGCGAGCTGTCAAAATGGAGTGGGAAAAAAGGCGGGAATGTGGCATCGCTTTATGTGAAGCTCGTCATTGCGTCAGACAGAGAGGAAGCGCTGCCTTGCCGTGCACGAGAAGGGGACATCGAACACAACGTGGTTTATAAGAAAACCCAAGACGTTGGGCGTGTTTGGCGGGTGGGCGTGTGGGTTGCCTTCTTGTAGTGGTGACTTACGTCTGTGTGGGTGTATAGATACAGGTGTGTGGCTGTGCGGTTGTCGATGTGTTGGTGTGAGACGACGCTTTACCCAAAGGTTATTCTGGAAAATGCGCTCATCTTTTTGTCAACGATACGAGGTTATATCGGCTTCGCGCTTTAGTTATTAAAGTGCGCAGTTAAATTTTACGATGGTATAAAATCTCCATTGCCGGTGATCTTGAGGGCGGTCCGAGGTCTTATGTACTTCAGATTTGGGCTAGAAGCAACTTTGAATATCTACACCCTAAAATGATCTCTTACTGAATAGATGTATGCTTAACGATATAGGAGCAGTTTACAAGTATAGCAATCGACATTGCTACATGCTACGCCGTAGCTGCTACAACATCTACTTATGATATCAAATGATTTTTTCCACGAGTAACTTTAATGAACCGTAATCTATGAGAAATTTATTGTATTTTTTTTTACTTTGAAGGTTTAAGCCTAGTTGATAAAAAATATATGTTCTGATAAGGATGCTTTTTTAATTGATTTTATATTATTTAACTTAATTAATAATCTTTAGTAAATACGCTAATGATGAAGAGAAGTAACATTATACGGTGAAAATCTATACGGATTTTATTTTATTATTTAATAATTTACATAATATGCGTCAAGAAGAGAAGAGTAGAATATTTTCTTTGTTACTTGATGAAATTTATTCTTTGTTTTATCTTAAGCGGGTTACCCTTTAATTGCTGCGGTTTGAAGAGAATATTAATTTGTTGACGAACTTCTTGAAATGAACGTAGAATATAAGTTAGGTACAATATAAAGTTTTATGTTTCATTAATTAATTTTGTCTGTACTATATACAACCTACATACAGTCTGTTAAAATACAGACAACAAAACGTCATGTTTACAAGATTTACCATAAAAAAATTTAGTATCAAAACTTTTTTATCGTCAACTCTTTTTATTAAAAAATACATGTTAAAACCTGTTATAAATATTTTTTAAGACATAAGTACTTTGGGCGCCAAGTATAGAATTTTTGAGTTAAACAACAGCGAGTGTACAATTTGTGTACAGTTGAGGGAGTCTTTTGAACGTAACATTGACGATGCGAGGTGTGCGCCATATGGTTCACGTTTCGCGTGCTTGTCCCAAACCTAACTATCTCTTTTAATACTTATTTGTACCCGACGCTCACAGAGGCGTTCGCCCCCAGTGTCGCGTTGCAACCCTCCTCTGTGTGAGTGGACTTCTTTCGCGTTGCCTCTGTGTGCGGGCGAATTTCTTTCGAGACGTAATAAGGGGACCGTTTCTTTCCCGCTAAGGTTTTAATGTCGACCACGTTTCGGTGGCGGACGCCCGCGCCTTACCGCGGTAACTGTACCAAACTTTTTTTTCCTTAGTGCGGACTTTGTGAATTGTGTTCTTTGTGGATTTTTTGAAACGTCATAACTTTTTTGAGGTACTACCCTTTTTCGTAGAATCAGCCCACTTATTACAAGTTTTTTTTTTTATTTTATAAAGAGTATAAAAGAAAGTTAAGAAACTATGATAATGAAATGTTACAAATTAATTAGTAGAAAGTTTGTTTAAGTCAGTAAACTTGAGTCGGTGGAGTATGGGGCGGGCGGCGGGCGCGGCGCTCACTTGCGTGTTGTTTTCCCAAAAACCGCAGGCTCATTAGCCTCGGCGCACACTACGCTGCGACGATTAAACTCGGAGATAACGGCACATATTGTGATAACGCTGGGTAAACGCTTTGTTACGTACAGCCCATGACTTTGATTGGATTAGTTCTTGTCTTGTTTATGTTTCGATAGAATAAAGGGTTTTGTGTGTTAGGACTTAAGCATTACATTTAATAACTTAAACTATATATTTCTATGTTAATTTAATTAAAGACCTGTTAAGAATATTGAACTGTATCGCATCATTTTCATTGTATTCATAAAACAAAGAGTTCATTCATTCGCAAGATGCACTCCACGAATTTTTATAGGTAAATACTGTAAGTATGCAGTTTTATATACCATTTGTGTAAACTATTACACCATTAAACAATATTAATTACAATTGAAACTAATTTCATTAAAAGCTACACGAAGTATTTCAATATAACCCTCTAATCCATAGAACCGTAAATATTTTTTATGCTGGCCACATCGTAATACAATTATATACCATTACCCAGAGCGGGAACTTGTTAAAAAGTACGCGCGAACTCCCATTAGAGTGGTTGTAGCGATCCCTAAAGTTGCTCACTTCACCTGTAATTGTCCCGCGGTCCTACACGCTCGTTAACTCCTACATGATAATTGTACGCACACATCCTTCCTATCAAATGTATGTAATGCATCTCTTATTTTAAATAATAAATAATAAAAACTCTTTTATTTCCTTATTTAAGTAACAAAACAGCTTGTGCTGTGTGTTCAAAATACGAATGACACTATAAGACCATCAATCATTATTCATTATAAAATTCTAGTTTATGTCCGCGGCTCAGCCCGCATATGTGTCGGTTATCGTGGCAAATATTAGCCTATGTGTTATTCTGATGTATCAACTGTATTTCATCCAAATCCGTTCAGTAGTTTTTGCGTGAAAGGGTAACAAACATCCTCACAAACTTTCACATTTATAATATTAGTAGGATTTAAAACGAGAAAAAAAGAAGCAGAAAAAGAAAATGAATATTATCTATGCTAAGAAAACGAAATAGTTTTGCTGATTTCAAATTAATTCACCACTTATAGCAAAACATGTGAAGAAAGAAGTTAGTAATATAGTAAACTTTATTAATTTTTTTATACTCTGTTTTCCAAACAGGGTGTCTTGTTACCCGACTACGGGTAATGGTTTTGACAGTCTGTGTATCTATATTCCACTGTAACGTGACCATTGAAAAGATGTTACTAAATGAGACATATGCTACATAATTTTTATCAAAGCTTTAAGCAGTCGGGTTACAGTATTTTTAAGCTTTTTCTCCTTAAGTTTTAATATTTCTGACAGGAGCCTTATGAAACTTGATCTGTTCTAATCATTTATAATTTTATTTTATTTTTTTGATTAAGATTATCTTTTAATTTGTTATTGTGACAAAAATAGATTGACTTTAAAACCAATCATGTTTTTAGTCTTCCTAAATTATAAGGTATCAGGTTTTTCCCGTGGCTGCGGCTTCATGCAAAAGTCATTTATTTCTTGTGTGTTTTTATTCTTCTTCTTTTAATGATATGGCAATCAGCCTGATCAGCTATTTCTGCCAATGTCAAGCATTTCAAGTCTTTAATTCTAAGTCTTCGAGTCTTCAAGTCTTTGTAGTGATGGAATTAATGATAAAAAATATAAAAAATGTGAATGACATGAAATGGGTCCCCATGTCTTTCGCAAAAACAAAAAAGTGTGTTTTGATTATTTAATAATAAATATTTCTGACATCTAACACACAATGACATTCAGTCCCAGATAAGCCGAGCTTTTGTTATAACTTATAATTAAGAACTAAAAGAATACTTGGCTATATGAAATGTTTAGGGAGTATTGACCTACATTTTATAGTTTTTGATTGTATAGTTTTTAATTTGGTATTTTGTCTCTTTTGTTTCTTGTTTTATTCATAGCGTTTGATTTATAGTATCTGGTTCGGAGCGAGGACCCTGGTGACCTGTAACACAGGTAATTTTATGCCTACAACGGGCACCAGCGATCCTTAGCCGAAGTACTACCTGACTATTTTGTAGGTCAATTTATAAACTATTTTCTTTGGTTTTGGTGAGAAATAAACGTTTTTATTATTATATTTTTATTATTTATATGCTAGAACTTAAATGTATATACTTCAATTGCAACTATTTATGTCGGTGCAAAATAAAGAAAAAAAAAATTCTGCCAAAAATCATTTTTTTTATTATTAAATAAACAAACGAAAAAATTAAACTTGGTTTTCAAACTCAAAGGTTAAGCTTACAGGGTTTTTATTCATTTATGTTTCTTGCAATTCCTAACGTATAATCTACGCACTAAGATGGTTTGTGAATGATAGCTTTGACATTTGGAAATCCAATATAGCTACATAATCATATAAGAATAAAAAAAATAGTTTATGAAACTTGGACGCATAATGATATATTTTAAAGAATAGGTTTAGGTAAACGCTACTCTACTATTCAACCTGTAAGAATATAAACACAAGATGGAAAGTAAATTAATGAATTCATATTTAATTCAGCACGTTTCCTTTGTCTAGATACAAATATATTTTATTTAAACTTTAACTCATCACATAGTCGACAACTTCACGTCACGTCCCTTGTAATTCTTAACATTTCTTTGATAATGTTTCTTCTGTTTACTTTTCATTTTTCTTCGTTATAAGGTTAGCAGAGTAAGTCTACTTTGTCTGATGGAAAGCCTAAGCAGGATCCAAGAGTAGTGGTCAAAGTACTCATTACGAATGGAGACAATGCACCATGGTGACCCACACTATGGGTGGCGGCCTTTTGAGATTCTTGTGCATCACCAACGAAACACGACAACACGAATGCTGTTACCCTTTCTTTCCGTCAATTTAAATAGAAATAAATGACAAGTATAAATAAATCCTCTCATATAAAATAAAACATTTTTCAAATGAGTTCACAATGGAGGAAGTTTTAAAAAAATACATAAGAATACAAAGGAATTATACTATTTCTCGTTTTGTTGATCTCGTCTAAACTTATTATTAGTTTAAACTTTACTTCATTATTATTTTCTTTCCGTATATTCTATCAAATTCTATACTTTGTGAATAGTAATTTCATTAATAATAATCATTAAATATTAGTAAATATAAAAATTCATCATTGTATTCGATCGGCGTGGTTGGCAGCATTGTTCGCGGGGTTAAACTTGTTGTTTGCGCGACCTTTGAATTTCAAATATGGAACGTTTTGAATTTTGCACCATCACACCGCCCTCTCAACGCGTTCCTCGTGTCGTGACATCGTGTTTCAAAGGGGGAGCGTGTCAATGACGCAAATTATTTATTAAACTGATAAATATTTAGTTATTTTGCGAAGAAAATACAGGTGATTTTCGCTGCTTTGGTTCAAACATAATATCTTAAAGGTACGACAGGGACATATAGGTGACCTCTCAGTTTTTTGCTAACCCATTTGTTCTCTCGTTACAGAATAGTTGGTTTTGAGTTGAAAAAGTTTTGCCGCCTAGAATAATCACTCAAGAAGAAAACCTTTTATACGTTCGATTCAAAGCGAATAAAAATCAACTAGGAACGCCTTCTTGGGTACTGGTAGCCTTCGAATAAAATGTAACCTAGAAAAAAAAATACCTTGGTATCCGACGGAGAGAAATGAAACACCATAGACAATAGCACCTAATTTATATCAACAGCTTTTAATAATTTACTACTGGGCATAGAAATCTACTAAGAAAAACTTAGAATGGAGGTTAAATGACACCTGGTCTGGAAAAGTTCTTCATATGCGTTGAGTTACTTTTTGGTAGGAGAAAATATACTGAGTTCGCGTCACCGCGTTACCAACATGCTGATGTCACAAAACTTTTTTGGGCGCTTGGACACGGGAAAATCTCATGGGATCGCGTCACCAACATGCTAATGTTTGATGTTGATTATTTTAATTTAAACATTATGAAATTCATAATTTTACAAATAATATTCTGAGTTAAAAATTTCCACTTCTATCGGCAGTCTTTATGACTGCCTCTTTTTTGTCTCAAAATTGTTCATAAGTTTTTATCAACTTATCTTACAATATCTGCTTTAGAAGAAGAACTATATATTACCGATGGCGTTAAATAAATGTTTGCTATTTGCTTAATACTAAATTGTGTGCTATTAGCTAATCTACTTGCCATACCTTAAGCATTCAATGTTAATTTCAAGTAGCCGAACAATTCTATTTAACTGAGTAACGTTGTCTTGAGGAAACTTAACGGTTAATTTGAAATGTAATAATATTAATAAATAAACAAATTTTATTGCAATTTTTTGCACTAGATCGATTTACAACTTGATCTACTGGAATCACATAAAATAATGAAACAATAACATACATGTTAAGAAGTTGGATAAAAATATTATCCGTCGGCACTCAGACTTTCGACTTGCTCATACTTCATAGCTATAAAGTTCATTTTTAAGTGGTCTCCCCGAGGTATTTCTTCAGATTTAGTTTACTCAAGTTCAGCGATACTTTTAGTATTTAAACCTCAGGGAAATGATTCAATATACTACATGTTTTGCCGTGGAAGAAGCGTGCATCCCACGCATGGACAGGCTCGACCTGAGTGAGTGATATCACGTGTTTAAAAAATAAATAGTTTACTAGTGACTCTACTCTACTTGACGGCAAGCTTGAGTAATATCCAAGAGCGGTGGTCACCATAATTATTGCGAATGCGGACAAAGCTGCATGGCGACTCAGGTAATGGTGGCGTAGCCCGTTCCATGGTGGCGTAGCGCTGAAAAAGGGGTCCTAGATTTTGATCGATTGGCACAGTAAGGAAGAGCTGAACCGTGAACTGCTCTCTTGAGTTGCAGGTATCCATGGGTGGCAGAAGACACTCTCATTCAGGTCACAAGTAAAGCAAGAATAATACTAATTCAACGGCCATTTTCTACTTTTAAATTTCGAATTTTCGAACGATTCGAAACTCCAAAATTGCTTCAATATTTTTTACGTATGTTAATTAAGTGATAATTTCTTCGTAGCATAAAATGAAGGCAGTTTCGCTGTCTGTTCGCTTTTAAATTACTCAAAGAATTTTAATGTAGTTTTCGGTTATATATATACATAGTGATTCAAGAGGAAGATTTATACGCTTAATACTTACATATTATAGTGGAGAAAATCCGAGAATTGCAAAGACTTGGGTGCGAAGCAGAACCGTTTCGCTTGTTAAAGTATAAAGTTCTAAAGACAAAATACTTTCTTCCCTTTTTGAAACTGAATAACAATACAAGTATGTATGCATGAAACTTGATTTAACATGTTTGTAAAGATAAATTATTTGCTTCTTCTGTTAAAACTGTATTAATACAACAAAGTAGTAAAAAGTGTAAATAGAAATGTGGTCTAATAACAAAAGTATTACTTACTTTATTTTCAAACCTATTTACAACGAAGTATAATGTTAACAGTCAAAGCTTCTAATGTCTACTTTGTAAGTTGAAACCGCATTGCTCTCTGAGACATCGCTAGGATTTTAATAAATGACATCACATCTCCCCGCTACATTCCAACAATTCTTGTTTAACTGCTTGATTGCTCTGTGTTGTTTATTGTCACCAATATTGAACCAAAGAAGGGTCGAGGTTCCATGTTTTTTTTAATGCTGAATGTTTGCAGGTCATTGGCATAACTTAAAAAAGAAGATTTAATTTGAAGAAGAATAAAATCATAGTAAATTAAATATAAACTGTTGTTTCCTATTATCTTTAGAGATAACGGCTTGATGATGATGATCATTGATGTTGTTTGGAATACATAATGCAGGTTATTTTTTTACAGCTTAAATATATGAGAATTGTTTATCACATATTTTAAAGTTGCTTTATTTACGAGTCCTGAGTTCAGTTAGTGTGAGATTCACATGTTTAGTTCTTTTTTTTAAATCTTTATTAATTTAGAGACTTTTATTACATGGTAATATGTTAGTCCCATTGTACCTTATCCTATGTTATATTCTATATATAAAATCAAGTCAAAGCTTTTGATGCGTAAACATTCCGAATAAGTCTACTATCACTTTCGAGAACTAATTACTGTCTAAGAAATAATATGCAGAACGCGTCACGAAACGCGTTTTGACTTTAAAATCATAGGAAGTCAGTGACACCATCTTTCGTCCATTTGAATATCTACCGCTCGGACACGGTCGGATATTACATTTGCTAACCCATTTGTACCCGTCGCTGGTCGTCCTACGATCATTATCCGTGTCCGACCCGTCTCCAGAGACCACCCTCAGGAATGTCCCCCGCTATCCTATTGATTCCCTTCACATTCGCTCCTCTTTAAAATTGGGCCGATAATAGATGTTATTGGAACTCCAAGGGCTTGACGCGTTTTATTGTACGCACAGATGCTACGCCATTATTGAGATTCTGAAAATAACGTTCGGAAATTGTCGAGCGTGAACCTTTGGGATCTATAATGATTAAAATAAAATTGCTCAGTGTTTGTTGTTTTGACTTATGACATAATAATCTCTCTGTACGCACAGAACGGACTAAACTACAATTTTTCTTATTTGTATGGCTTAGTAATGTGAGATGTCTCAAAATTAGTATTTCTGTAGTATACGATAAGATAATCAGCGGCTTACGTCTTCGATTGAGATTCTTTAAAGAATATCAATCAATCAATGCTGGGCTCGGGTCTCCTCTCAGGAGAGGGTTAAAACCATACGTCCAAACAAAGAATATAAGATATCGTATAACCTAGATACGATTTTAATTCAACATACGAGTGATCGAACCAAAATGATTCTACTTAAGTGTTTTTGACCTGTTTTTAATAAGTGTAAAACTTTTTATTTTATGTGATAGGGGACAATCGAGCATACGTATCGCCTGATGGTAAGTGATTACCCCCGCTCATTGACGCCTGCAACATCAGAGGCGTCACAAGTGCGTTGCCAGCCTTTTAAAAAGGAGTACGCTCTTTTCTTGAAGATTTGCAGGTCGTATTGGTGTGGGAATACCGCAAGCGACAGTTCATTCCACAGTTTTTTAAACTATTTCATTTTTCATTATTGCGAGTGTTGCAACGTGTGGATTTTTATTTAAAAAATGGAATTACCTCCTTGCTTCAAAAAGACTTTAATTAGAGTTTTAGTGGTAGATTCAGAAGAGTTCGCCCCATTTCTTTTCTTTAGTTACTAGATTACACACTATCTTGCAATCGTTTCTTCTTTACGATACTTTCTTTCTATGGTTTATGATGTACATATTTAGGTATTTACTTTGATAACAGCAGTTGTTTTTTTTTTGAGTTGGTGTGATTGATCAGTCACAGAGACTCACATCACAGAAATCACACACAGAAGTCAGTCAAAAGAGATCACGCGTCACTTTTACTGACAGCTTCAAGGAGGCTTAGTCCTTTAGTAAATAGTAACGCCAGTAGCCAGTTCAGAAAATATTTACGACATTTGTAAAACTAAGAAGTATTTATGTATTATAAGTAATGTATTATAAACCTTATTACAATGCAGATAAATGCACAATTACTCTTTATTGCATTAAATAATTCTTTAAGTCGTAAAATTTACAACTCATAAAACATTTTATAGTTAATTTATTTTTTACTTTCATAACTATTTTTGCCAAAATACAAGCGTAGTAACTATTAATACTATGAAATTGATGAAAAGAGGCTCTAGTGCGTAGTGTTGTGTGTGTGTGTGTGTGCAGTGTTTTTCACTCCTGCCAAAATTTTCACCCATCACAACGTCAAATGCGGTCATTGTCGACAATTAGTTCATGTGAAACCAAACGTTATTAGGCTCTCACACATTTAAAAGATGTATTTGTATAAAGTGTAGTGAGTGAAGAAAGTTATTATATTTGATATATTTTACCATGCTTTCTTAGTAATGATCGCCTCTATCGATATCGATCTAATAGTCACCTCAAATGAGTGATTTAGATACGCAAAGGGAATTTATTATCACTAATATTTTGGTGTTTAATATATTAAAAGGCGCGGTCAGTACCTGGATGGGTGACCGCTGGTGGCATGTTACCACGAGCGTCTCCGTGATTCAGAGATCACGTTAAGCAGTCGGTCCCGATTGTTGTCGTAGGATAATAGTCGTGAAGCCTAGTTGGGACGCCTTAAAAACATCCAACGGTAAGATTACGTAGCCACAACGTTGTCTTGCCAGTCTCCACCCGCACTTGGTCAGCGTGGGGACGTATGGCCTTAACCCTCTCCTGAGAGGAGACCCAAGCCCAGCAGTGGGACATTATGGGTTGTTGATTGATTGATTGATTGATATTAAAAGAGTTATACCATTGTCATTTGAACGAAGGAGAACCAGGCCAGTCCTGGAAGAGCACTGAGAGCAATGCTTTTGTACAAGTGGGGCGTTTGGATTATAGTGATGTTTGGGTCTTATATTCATCGCATTTTGCCGAATGAGTGGGGCTTGCAAAGCTCAAAAAAGGTGGACTCAAATAACAGAAATTCAATTGTGCTCCTTTGCGTCTAAATGTAAAATGTACCCCGAATATATTAAAACCTTTGATAAAATTTTACACGACCTGTGTAACCCAGGCCATTATTCGGTGGCGCAGCGGTAGGGTATGCGACTGCTGTTCTTGAGGTCTCGGGTTCGATTCCCGGGTCGGATCTAATGTTTGTATGATCTGCAAATATTTGTTTCGGAGTTTGGGTGTTTTCTATGTATTATATGTATGTATTTACAAAAACGTATATATGTATTTATATCAGTTGTCTAGTACACATCATACAAGCTATGCTTAGTTTAGGACTAGAGGGCGTTGTGTTAGAAGTCCGGAATATTCCGGAATGTTTATTAAGAATCTATTGACACCTCATTCATTAAAATCGTTACAGTAGTTTATGTTCTACGGTGGAACATATCTTTACCCTTCCTATTGATTTCACTGAAGTCGGGTAAATAATAAATTAAAAAATATTCGACGTCCAATAGTTGTGAAAAATAATTCAATGTAAAAATTACAAGGAATAGAAAACAAAAGATTAAATAAAGGGTTGTACCCTAATCATAAGTTCCAAAACAGTATTTTACCTAAAACAAAAACCTTTGGAGTCTATCAGGGCGTGAAGTTTTTATTAAAAATGTTGTTCAAATGTAACGGGCGCAGTGAATCAGAAATGGCCGGTTGTAATGTATCTTTCTGTACCCGAGTTCCTTTGTAGAAGGGCGTAGGGTAACGAGGATTGCCCACTTGTACGGAACCCCTACACATGCTTTATTATTTACGAGGTTTACCCTTTATGTATGTTTTTACGCTAAGATTTTATTGCTGTGCTATTCATGAGCTAAATCCGTGGAGGAATCAGTGTTGGAAGTGGGTATTTACTGTCGGTAGAACTTGTAATAGTAACAGTCCCTTTTTTTGGAGAAATGGGGATGACTCTAATAATGTATCTGCATAAATTAAGATTTCCTTTTGCTTTGAATGTGGTGTAATTTTAGTGCTTAAAATATTTGTTACATTGAATATACTATACTATTACTAGTATTTCCCGCCCGTGCCTCGGAGAACACGTCAAGCCGACGGTCCCGGTTGTCATGAACATCTATGACAATCAGTATTGGGAAGTCAGTGCCCTCAAATATACTGACAACTAGTTCAACCTTCGAATTCTGTTCACCCTCAAGGTTGCGGAGGTCCGATGCCAGTTGCTCCATGTAAAAATTGATATCGGGTAAAACCGGTTGAACTAGTAGCCGACCCCAAATCTTGGGAATAATAAAGGCTAGGAAGATGATAATTACTAGGATATACAGTTGTATTAAATATGAAGAACTAGCTTTTCCTCGCGGAACCATCCACGTGTATGTCGGTTATCGCGACTAAAGTAGTCTATGTCCTCCTAGGTTAATTTATCTCTACACCGAATTGCATCCAATTCGGTTCAGCAGTTTAGTCCTAAATGCGTAACATAGAGACAGACAGGTACACAAACAGAGACATTCGAATTTGTATTATTAGTATGAATCGTAAACATCTGACAATTCGTCAAAAGTGATCAACTTCTAAAAACAAGAATCAAAGTGAACTGAAATAGAGACGGTTGCCGTGGGGTTCACCCTTCCTTGAATTAAGTTTAACATCCCAATCGACATATCGTGTTTCGCGAACGTATAACAGCCTATTTGTACTAGGGGTGCGTTATACCGCCCTAAGTGTTATTGTTATCAGCCATTGTACCGGATCTGTGCTACAATAGACTTATGTTATGAACTCTTTTAGTCTAGGCAACATGAGAGATCTATTTCTTCATTAATTCATAATTCATCAGTATTTATAACGTAGATGTATTGATTTATAGTGTATCAATTAAATAAGTTTTGCTGAATTAAGCTGAATTCAGAAGTATCCGGTTAATTTTAATAGAATAGGAAATCCATACTTCTATATCTGGTTAATTAAAATTATATTTAGTGAAATTTATTTCATTAAAATTAAATCTTTCTAGTTTCAGTTTTCTTGAGCTTCATTTATTTCATTTAAACAACTGTACTGTAACAATTTTAACAGCTTAGCACACTGTTTTATTAGTATTGTAATTGATGTCTGAGTGTGCGCTCATAGCCCAGTTGCACTCGGTGATTAGAAACAATCATCGAGGGTAAGCAACGATGGCGCGGTCAGTACATGGATGGGTGACCGCTGGTGGCATGTTACCATGAGCATCTCCGTGATTCGGAGGTCACGTTAAGCAGTCGGTCCCGGTTGTTATCATACGATAACAGTCGTGAAGCTTAGTTGGAGGCCTTCGGGCCGGCTTAAAAACATCCAACGGCAAGATTTACGTAGCCACAACGTATTCTTGCCAGTCCCCAACCCGCACTTGGCCAGCGTGGGGACGTATGGCCTTATCCCTCTCCTGAGAGGAGACCCGAGCCCAGCAGTGGGACATTATGGGTTGTTGTTTTTGTTTGATGTCTGAAATGATTATTATAAGCTAGACGAGTCCTATTATGTCAAACACTATAGATATGTTTTTGTAATGTTGGCATCACTTTCTTAGTCTATTAAAGTTGATTTACTGTACATTATTTGATAATTCACTCTGACTGAGATCAGTAGTTAGATAATAAAAGAACTCTAGATATATATATACATTACAAGCATATAGGCGTAAAAAAGAAAGCAAGTATTGATTAAATTCGGCATATTTCATAGAGCATAGAAGTAATAAAACACATCTGAGGGCATTATGAATGGATGCTTATATTCAGTGCGAGGGATCAAACGGACTAGCACATTATTAGTATCGCAGCGTGGTGGCTAACTAACCATGCCTAGCAACGGAGCCCGCTGTTGCTGTATAATATTTATATGGGTTTAGCTTCAATATTTTTTAACTTTTGAAGTATGCTTAATGATGGTTATTGCATTAGTAGTCTTAAGAAGTGAAGATTCTGAACGTGCGTGTCTTATACATATAACTAATAGGTCTAGAGCGGGTTTCAAAAGCAAATGTCTGATTGTTTACCCGACCGTATTTTAAAACAACAAAGTATTTATAGACTAATTGCTTTTTATCCTCGCCCTAAAGAATCAAAGTAGGTATGTCCATATCAAATTTACTTTGAAATCGGTACAGTACTTTAGCCATGAAAGTGTAATAGACAGACAGATAGACAGAGTTACTAACGAATTTATAATATAGGTATGGATTAACATTATAAATTATATTTTGTTGCTTCACCTGTATGTTTGTGTAACCGACTCCTTCGACTTCATTTTCACTCGTTGACTTGTGGAGGACAGATGACAATACAATAAATAAAATAAAATAAAATAAAAACAAATACTTATAGTTTTAAAAAACACGCTAATAAAAATAAAAGTAGAAAATATTATTTCAATAATTTAGGGATAGAGTGACTAGTTAATAAAAAAAAATTATGTAAAAAAGTCTGTAAAGAGAGTTTGATGGATACACACTTTATTACCACATATTAATGACATCTATTTGGTAATAACACAACGATTTCTTAATGTATTCAGATTAAACACAAATAATATGATAATTCAGCCCATAAAACGAATTCTCACAAACATGTGCGCCATATATCAAAACAGCTAATTTTAAAATTGCTTCAAGGGACGGGCCGAGTAAACAGAAAACATTTTAATAAAGCAAAACCCATTTTAAATTTCCTGCGCAATATAATATCGGGGAGTCAATATTTAAGGACGAAGTCGCATGTTACAAAAATACTAATATTTTATTCTGTTCGGTTGATTTCTCACCCCGTATCTGTGACTGCACCCCTTCGCCTGATTCTCTGATTGTGCGTGCTGTCGCCACGCGGAAGTCACTTTGAAGCTTCACACACCATTGTCAATATGTAACCTAGGAGAACTTCAAAGACTTTTAACTGGAACATTTCCTTCACATTTGTACTTCATTGAACTTTACTGACAAAAGAGTACAATAATAACACAGTAACATGGTTCTGAATTATAATGCTAGTAGTACTGGTGTAAATACTTATTCATTAAAACTAGGTTATCAAACTAGCACTCCATTACCCTGATAGTAAGGGGTATAAGTAGTCGAACCAGAAAAAAGGTTGAAATTGCACAAGGACGACGACTTCATAAATATCTTGATACTGAAATATTATTTCTTTAATCAGGACAACGATACGGCAATTGTAGGAGAACTGGTGTCTGGATTAGACGTGAGTCTGTAGTTCAGATCACCAGGCACTCACCCCGCTCATACACAGCTTGAATGTTTATAAAATTACGCTGTTTCACACCGGTTTTCTGTGAGGCCGTGGTATTACTCCGGTCGAGCCGGCCCATGCATGCTGAAGCGTGGGTTGTAATAATAATTGTTACAGCGGGAAACGCCACAGGACTAAGCTAGTTAATACACATAAACCTACTTCTTCAATCACTCTATCTATTAAAAAAAATCACATAAAATCCGTTGCGTAATTTTAAAGATTTAAGCCTACATATGGATATAGGGACATAGAAAGCGACTTTATTATATACTATGTAGTGAAGATATAGAATTGTGGCTAAAACAAAGCAAAGAAAACAATGCTAAAACAAACTAAGAGACAATATACCGGCATATAGTTTTATTACTATAACCCCAGAACAGTAGAGTTGTATCGTGTAGATTTTATTATGAGGAAGATCTAACTGCCACAAGTCGTTTATATAAGCTAGGAAAAGAGTAGGGCCTAATGCCGTAAGAAATAGGTACTTCCTCACTCCGGAAATTACCAACTGGTCGTTTAAGTAAGTGAATAGAATTTTTTTGTTGTAATCCTCTAATTCCTAAGTTTTCCAACTACTTCAACAGTAGTGGGACAGAGACCGTGTCAAATACTTTTGATAGATCTAGAAATATTGCTATAGTCTTTTCCTTTTTGTCTAAATTCTTAACAACAAAATTAATAAGGTCATGCACCGCGTCAGCTGTCAATTTCTTAGCTCTAAATTCAAATTTTGAATTTCATAGCAAATTGCGTTCTTCTAGCTATTTAATCAGCCTCTTATTTGACAATCATTCCAAGATTTTTGATAATGTCAGTAAGATAGAAATAGGGCTGCAGTTATTATCATATCCTCTAACCCCATTACCCTTGTGGTGTACAAGGATAACGGGGACAGAGGATTTGGAATGAATGCGCGCGACTTTTTTAATGATGTAGGGAATATTCTAGTTGAAAAAGACAGGCTGCATATGTGTGTGATTGGTACTTTGAACATGTCGTTACTTAACTTAAGAATATTTGTTGAAATCATATCTAAACTCACTGCACTGTCACTTTATAAGTTATTAAATTCAGTTTTGATCTCGGAGCAGTCAGTTGGCAAGAGCACAAAATAGTGTTAATACGTCTTAAGTTTAACCAAGCTAGTGTGATATGAGCCATTAATTATTTTTCAGCCAAGACTCCCAATATAGTTATTTTCTTCAACTGAAATATTGAATTCATTTTTAAATACACTACAACTCCCTCATTCTGGGAATTGTTTTAATCTGTAGCGTAGTAAGTAAGTAAGTAAGTGAGTAAGTAAGTTAAGTTATAACCGTTTTTAACGTGAATGTTAGGCGTTGACGGAAGCCAGCATTCAGTGAGAACGCTACAGTCCCTTGTTACTCTGGGTGTTTACCAGTACTGAGAGTAACCCGGTTATATTACACTTTATACTTCTTATATTTTGAATGAACACCTTAAGACTATGGCTAGGGGCTGGCAAAAATACCTCACACCTTTCAACCTCACATATGTATGACTCAGCTACTTCATAGTTGTCAATATTAGTTTGTATTTGATTAAAAACATTGAATTTAAATAAACTGTGGAAGACGAAATGTCCAACAGAAAGTTCTTTAGTGTCATGTGTAAGTGTATAAGATGCGTATTGTATACATACGCAATGAGCGTAATATGTATAGAGTTTGCCGGTTGTAAAATATTTTTGCTACAAAAATAAACAAGAACATAAATTATAAGATAGCCACACGTGTAAAAAAATAAATTTTCCCAAACTTTTGAAAAAAATATCTTAAATTAAGGTGAAAGATACTAGATTTTTTTTTTGGGTCTATCAGCTATACTTAGGGTTAGGGTTATTTTTAAGCTGTCAATATTGACTAACGAACTGTCAAATATGTTAGAAGGTGAATCTTCAACTCTTTGGCATTTACCTCGGAATGTGGCATTATTATTGAACTGACTTTTATTTTTTGGAGTCATTTCATGTCATCCACGTTTTTTATATTTTTTTATCATTAATTCCATCACGACGAAGACTTGAAGACTCGAAGACTTAGAATTGAAGACTTGAAATACTTGACATTGGCAGAAATAGCTGATCCGGCTGATTGCCATATCATCAAAAGAAGAAGAAGACTTTTATTTTGTGAAGTCAATAGACTTATTTTTTTTTTCGAGGTGGTAAGGTGTCCGTATTGTGTTCTTATTCATATTTCAACGTCAATAAATTTTCTTATATGATTAAATTGCTAATTGAATGTAAGTTAGTGTACTGTCATTTCCGTTCAGTGCAATAACTATAAACTTAGACTGTTTCTTTATGTTGAAAAAAATTACTAAACAAATACAAAAATAAAATTTACGACAGATTTCTACATGCGACTTTCGGAATCGATCGTGAGATCCATGAATGCCAGTCCTCGATATCAGCAGTTTAGCTATATCAACATTAAGATTAAAGCCTACAATATTAGTTCTTTCGTTTTCTCGAGTGAATCTTAACGATCAAACGAGGGCAGAACCACATTCGCACTTCACTGCCTTATTTACTGTTCACCGTCACTTTTTAAAGATTTAAAAACAAAAAACAAACAACAACCCATAATGTCCCACTGCTGGGCTCGGGTCTCCTCTCAGGAGGGGGTTAAGGCCATACGTCCCCACGCTGGCCAAGTGCGGGTTGGGGACTGGCAAGAATACGTTGTGGCTACATAAATCTTGCCGTTGGATGTTTTTAAGCCGCCCGAAGGCCTCCAACTAAGCTTCACGACTGTTNAGGAGAGGGTTAAGGCCATACGTCCCCACGCTGGCCAAGTGCGGGTTGGGGACTGGCAAGAATACGTTGTGGCTACATAAATCTTGCCGTTGGATGTTTTTAAGCCGCCCGAAGGCCTCCAACTAAGCTTCACGACTGTTATCGTATGATAACAACCGGGACCGACTGCTTAACGTGACCTCCGAATCACGGAGACGCTCATGGTAACATGCCACCAGCGGTCACCCATCCAGATACTGACCGCGCCATCGTTGCTTACCCTCGATGATTGTTTCTAATCACCGAGTGCAACTGGGCTATGAGCGCCTATATATTTAAAGATTTAGTCACGAGATTTAAGTTTTTTGTAATTCATTTTACTTTTTACATTCCGAGTAAAGTCTATTGAAATACGATGTCGATTAACTTAAACAATTCAAAACGTAACTTAATGTAACGTTTAACTTAAACAGTTTAGAACGTGGCCCAATGTTTATGGTATAAAAGCCAGTATTTTAATTATAGTGCGTTCTTATTAATGGTTGCTATTTATATATGAGAACTATTCAGTGCTAAATGTCTGTTATTGACATTAAATTTAAAAATCCTATGTAATATTTTAGATTATATTTGGAGCCCCGAGTACAACAGAAAGTACTCGTAGGAATACCAGTCAGATAAAACAAATCGAGAAGAATACTTTTACGACCCACCGTCGCCTTTTGTTATTAACAAATTATTAAGTACTTAAAAACCGAATATATTTACATATAAATAATTGCAATCCACTATAAATTTAATAATTAATAAATAAATAAATATTTTCAGACATTTTAACACACAACGCCATCTAGTCCTAAACTAAGCAGAGCTTGTACTATGGGTACTAGACAACTGATATTAATACTTATATACTTTTTTTTGTAAATACATACACATTATACTTAGAAAACACCAATAATATAAATACTATTTTATTTTCAGATAGCAACAGCAACAATGACATCTCCAAGTTGTTCGAGAAGTTTTAGTCAGGAATCGATTACGAATTTAAGTCCGACTCAACCTTTGATGGAGAAAGTTATGTGACGGTTGTGAACTATAAACAATTAAGACTACGTTTTTATGTAATGTGTAAGTAACAAGTGTTTGAAGTGAACAGTACAATGCATTTATCGAGTGAAGTAAGTTCGACTACGAACGGACTAGGCCATGAGGCGCCCTCTTCAAGTTACGCCAGTAATGGACTTCCGAGTCAGCCGTTGACGGCTGAGTTATTAGCTGAAAGGACCTTGGAAGGTCTCTTGGCTGATCATCCTGGAGAGTTAGTTAAAACGGGGAGTCCACATGTGGTAAGCATCTTTGCCTATTATTATTGTCTTAATATCTATTGGTGGAATAAGGCGTGTATGGTATTTGCGACTTAAAATGTTTAGCATAGGTAATGATATAAAATGCGTATTAAAAGTCTTATATTCTTAAAGAGTTATCAATGCCGTTATTTAAATGAATATGAATCAATCAATCAACGACTTAAAGTTTACATTTTATAGCTTAGAGGCTTATCTCCAGTTCTGGATTGTTAAAGGTCGTTGATGTGATTAGCAATAGTTTTATATACACAGAATATTATTGTCTCAATAAAAATCTAATGCTCCGGCTTTTACACATATTAAGTATAGTTTTTGATAGGGAAAAGTTTAATAAAAGCACTTTTATTGGATGATCCCCTTTCTGTTATGATGTATGATACGTACTGATGTAATTTTCTATATGTTAACAAAATATGATTACTTACATTTTTGTATTGTGGATATTCTTAATTCAAGTTTGTCACTAGGAAAGAATGAGCATTAGAAGTCCTCTGTATAGTATAGTATTATATAGAAAGAATGGATAATGTATAATTGTAATAATGAAGAACAAATATATTATTCTGGTTTTAAATTTCTTTTATCTAATTAAGTGATAAGAATTTTAAAAGATAGAATAAAATTTAAAGTTTTAATTGTCCGACTGAGCAAGCCTTTTTACAGAATGTCTTAATTCATCAAGCATCCTCTTCGATTCGTTGTATGGCATGTAACATAACGATTTTAATAACAAAATGTTTATTATTTACCACTCTAGTAGAACAACAAACAGTTTTATTACAATCTTTCATTCTGTTTTCAGGTCTGTACAGTTCTACCTCCCCACTGGCGGTCCAACAAGACTCTCCCAGTGGCCTTCAAGGTGGTGGCACTGGGTGAAGTTGGGGATGGTACTCTAGTCACTGTGAGAGCTGGCAACGACGAGAATTGTTCTGCTGAGCTTAGGAATTGCACCGCCGTGATGAAGAATCAGGTGGCTAAGTTTAATGATCTTAGATTCGTTGGGAGAAGTGGTAGAGGTGAGTTGGGTTATTTTATTTAGCTAATTAGTATACGTTGCCCTTTAATATATTTCTTTTGGAGTTTCCTGAATTAAGTCGAGAACAGCTAATATCTTATTTTGCCAACATAGTTTGAGAGTTAGTGTCAATCTAATTATGCGACCTTTATCTTTGTATATAAATAGCACTAAAAAAATGTCTTAGGTTATTGCCTATTATATACAAAAAAGGATAAAATTAAAATTTTTAAAAACCCCTTACGCAAGCACTTAATAAGAGTAATCATACGCCAAAAATGTCTTATATTATTTAAGAAAAGCTGATAGTCTTACACTGCTGCAGTGTAATTAAAAAAATATACCTAAGCATCTAATGAAAAAAACCTGCATCGGAATCGGTCCCTCCGTTTGAGAGCTATGATGCCATAGACAGACAAACACACACACACACCAGACCTCAAACTTATAACACTTCTGTTTTTGCATCGGTTATTTAAAACAAGAAAGATCATTATTACTTATTATAGACCAGCTAACCTACAGAAAAGAGTACATTCATTTGTTCTGTGAGTTGACCAGTCGAACTTCGTACCGCTATATTTACATTTAAGTATTTCGCACATCTAGTCCCAAACTAAGCAGAGCTTGTATTATGGGTACTAGACAACTGATATAAAGACATATATATATTCTCAAATCTCAAAAACACCCAAACTCCAAATCAGTTTGTATGATCTACATACATTTTTAGATCATACAAACATTTGATCCGACCCAGGAATATAACCCGAGACCTCAAGAACAGCAGTCGCATACGCTGCCGCTGCGCCACCGAGGCAGCATATATCTGTCTCAACTTGCCATAGGCAGCGTACAGTCGCGGACAAAAAATATTTACTTTTCCCGTTATATTTCCATTTTTCTTGTATACAAACCTGGTCCTAACAATAAAGAACACATAAAAGAAATATTTATTTAGTTTGGTGCAGCTGATCGGAAGTTATGCGCGTACATGCCTTTCGACGATTCATTTTTATTTATATAGATTACTTTATTCGAAATTCAGTTGTAAGAATGTGTGTGTGAACTCGGCATTTACATATGTATGTACGTACGGAAAACTCGGAGTCCAGGTATAAAGTATAAAAGCCTTTCCCTATATTAAAACAATAGCCACCGTAACATGTTAGAAACTGAAGATGAATTTATGCCTACAGCCTATATACCGAACCTATTTAAAGATTTATGGCATAGATTTTCGTACAGCAAGGTCTTAACAGATCAATTACCCCCATTGACTTAATATTCAAACAAAGAGAAGACCTGTTGAAATATTCAGAAGGCGGAGCGCCCCTGGCTTTGTTTTTGAGTGCTCACTCAGGGGAACAGGGGAATTTTTATGAGCCCGATGTCTGCATTATCGTAAACATTCATATATGTTTTATCTTATAGCAAAAAAATAAAAAAAATTAAATATATTTTTTTCTGGATTTGTTCATTGGAATTCAGGTACTTTTTAATTTAGTTTCTTTGTCAAATTTGTCATTTATTTATTCGTGAAAAATGTGTAAGACTTTTTTAAAAGAATGTGATTTGAGTAATTTTTAATCAATGTTAGGTGCTTATAGATCAATTTATTAGGATGACATCTCTCATTCAGGTATTTTCATGTTTAAAGAAATAAAGGCTTATCATAAGCATATTAAATAAACAAGGAGTTATTCGGTAATTTGTCGCGCACATACTTAATGCAAATTGAAGACATATATGGTTTTCTCATGGCTGACATTGTCAGAACTGGACCAAATTGAAATTAGACCACATAGGAACCACCAGCTTTCAAATATTAAAAAAGAATCATCAAAATCGGTTCTTCCAATCGAAAGGTGTAAGGTAATATACATAAAAACAAACAGTTGAATTGATAACCTCCTTTTCTAAGTCAGTTAATTTGCTACTATAATAACACTTAAGCGGTCAACCGCCTCTGCAATGTCGCGACGTCTGCCAACACTTGTAATGATTCGAGCCGCGGACGATTAGTGGCTGATTAAGTGTGTGCCTTGCCCCTATTCTTGGATTACTTTATGTAGATATTGTTAATAAGTAATTTGAAGGTATAATGTCGCTCTTTTGAAGAGTGAACTGTAGAACTGTCTAGTTTCGCAATAAATATGACAAACGAGACTCTTAAAGTCAATAAACTTGGTAATGTATTTCTCAAGTATGGTTGTAGTTTTTAGGGTTCTGTATCCAAAGGGTAAAACGGGACCTTATTACTAAGACTTCACTGTCATATATATATATATATATATACATATATATATATATATATATTATTTATATTATATATATATAATATATATATAGAAATAAAAGGGGTCATTTTTGTTCGATATCAATNTATATATATAATATATATATAGAAATAAAAGGGGTCATTTTTGTTCGATATCAATAATGGCAACAGCTTGAAATGTATAGATAATGGTACGTAACCCTTCCTGCGCGAGTCCGACCTTTTACCTGTATCTCTGCCCGTGTGTATGTCAGTTATCGCAATAAAGAGTAGCCTATGCCCTTCCTCAAGAATCAAAGTGTCTTCATTTTATTTGAATCAACGCAGTGGTTAAGCCGTCAAAGTGTAATAGACTAACAGAGTTACTTTCGAATTTTTTTTTAAAAAGGCAATCCGCGTAAGGAGTTGTCATCCTGTGTTGCGGGGGACTTTATAAACATACACGAAATGGATACAAAAAACACCCAATTATGTTACTTATGTGGATTAATTAATTGAGTCTACCTATCTATCAAAGAATGTACCCACAGGATTAAGTTCTGTGGGATAATTGCAGTATGAGCACTTATAGTACTTCGTGTCTGCGGATCTCTTTACAGCTTAAACTGATACTTTGGTGTTTAACCCTTAATTGCATTCATGCACGCAACACACAACACAGATATAAGATTATAAGTCTTTTAAATTTTCTTTAAGTTCCTAGTTTTTCATTGTCTCACTTTTTATTGTTTGTACTGTCAATATTAAAAGTGTACTTTTCCGATTGGCCAACTAAAATAAGGGCCCATTATCATTGTCTGTATAATTTTTCAAAATTCCGTTTTTCAGGTAAAACAGTTTCAGGTACATTTGAATTATCAGAAGTATTTTTGAATAGTCTCACTAGTCTTTTTACAAATTCGTCGTTACATTGCTTATATGCTCAAATTAAATAAACTGATGTTAGGTTTTTTTTCTGTTTACAATTCTTATCACATCGGTCTCCTCTAAGACCTCTGTAGTCCATAGGGTTATTGAGTTAGCTGTGAACGTTGTTTTACGAAGCTTAATAATACATATAGTTACAAATTCCAGACGTTAAGATAGGATAGGACCTCTAGTGCCGATCTTAAATACAGTTTAATTTTTTTGAGTTTCGGGAAGTGCTGTGTTGTACAGTAAAAAAATAAATAATTATCTTTAACAGCAAATTACTATAGATAGTAAATGAAGAGTGAACATTTTCACGGTTCTTTTGTACTTAATTGATGAGCATGCAATAGTTGGGGTACGGTTAACAGGCTTTGGATCAGAATTACTATGTACAAGTGGATCGGTTTGACATGAGAAAATCGTGTGGCTTAAAAGAAAATAAGCGCTAAGCTCTTGTTGCTTTTTACCGAGTTAGTGAAGTTACAAGAGATCAAACCTATCCTCTCTTCGTCCCTAATATTTCTGGGGTCAGGACTCTAAGGATGACGATACTCTTAAGGCTCTCGAGTTATCCGTATCCAATAAATAATTATTATTCCTCTCTATAAACGAGTTCTTGAGTGGAGACCACGTCTCGGCAAATTTTGTGTAGGGCATCCACATGCCAAGTTATCATCTATGCAAGACGGCTGGCAGAAGCTGGACGCGAGAAGTCGAGAAACAAATTAAGTGACATGTAATTGGAGAGATCTATATACAGAAGTGGGCTACGATAGGCTGATGATGATGATATCTCTCACAGAGAATAACTATAAAATTTCTGTACAAACAAATAAAATTGAAGCGTCTGTTTGTAATTTTAAATTAACAGCTTTTTACTACATGCATGTTGAAATGGTGTATACGTAAGTACTCTTTGTCTGTTTGTTTTAAAACCATGGTGAAAACAAAAAAATTCAAAGCAACAAAATCTGCGGATAATGCAGTGCAGCTAGTCAGTTCATAAATTTAGTATTGCATGATTGAGTGGGAGAATGTATGTGAGAAACTGGTCTGCACTAAGAGAACTTGTATGACAGATTAACAGCCTGTCCTATTTCTAGATAAACCCCTAGCCAGAGCTTGAGTAAGTGTGAATAAAGTACGTATGTAAGTTTCTTACATTTTTAGCAGATGTTCATAAGTTATTATCTATTCCGGAATATAGTAAGGTAAACATTCTCGATCGATGTTGAAATGAACAACGAAGCGGGAACAAACTTAAAGTTTTGGGGTCGCAAACATTGCTAACATCGGCGAACTGTAAACTTGCCTAGCATCTCATATTCAAATAGTGCAGGGGAGCTAACGAACTAGAGGGGGTGGGTTGCTTCGACTTGTAAGAAAATATCAACAGAATACGGATATTAAGGTGGTGTTTCACTGCAGAGTAATATCGAGATTTTGTGAGAATTTTATGTTGTTATAGCGTCATCGGCAAATGACCACTAGCATTCACCGTTTCCATATATTTTTTTTTAAATGATTAGAATCTAGCTTTTATCAGCAGCTTTGTTTGGGTGAGTGCTACCGTAAATACTTAATTTTTTCATCCCAAGATGCTCAAAATATAATGAGTGTGAAGTATCAAAGATGGTAACTAAGATAAATTTTAGCTGCGTATTTTTTATGCTGAGTTACGATACATTATTATAAATAGTTTTGATAAACTAAACAAAGAAAGAAAACCAACGGTGTCCAGAACACTCATTGATAATTAAATAGCTTTGTGGCAATGTGATGTTTCTAAAAATCTTTGAACGCAAATTTTATTCCAAAAATTTAAGTAAGACTCAAATCTCTAAGTCAGTAACTCAACTAAGTACCGCATACATTTACTCCCATATTACTATAGTCTATATTACTGTACTCTGAGTGAATTCACATAAATAAATGTTGTATAGATGCGCTGTTTTCGCGAGCACACTCCTCAGTAGATCAACCCCTTCATGTCACTCATGTCACAGCGGTGTTCCATGTCGATACCGTTAGTAAACAAACTGAACAGAAGATAAATTGTGTGTCATGTAAACAATGCTAATAGAATGGGTTTTGGGTTCTTGTTTATATTCTGATTTGTAGAAACCGTGGCGTGTACATTATGTTCACAGATTTATAAGTTTAGGAGTATATATACGTATTTGTATATATATTTTTAAAAATGACAATTGAAATATGGATAATTTCAAAATAAAAGACACAAAAACAAAAATATTTCTTTTTTGATTTTCAATGTTTTTTTTAGTTGCCAGGTTAAGGGCAATAAGGACTTGCTTCCTGGTTACAGGAAGCAAGTCCTTTTATTATATAACAAACTATATATAACAAACTATAATTATAATCTCACTTCCGTTAGGAAGTGAGATTATAATTATAGTTTGGTAAATGTGAGCGACCTCTATGTGTATACCTGTTCGGAGGTGGATGTATAAAGCCTAAAATCGAACAGAGTAGCGTGTAATGGAAGAGACCTATGTTTAGCAGCGGACTGCGATGACGAGATATATTTGTCTAATCTTCTTGAAGACATTACACATACTGTATGTCTGTAGATAGACAGATAGAAAACTCTTTATTTGTACACCCTAATACAGATATAAAAGAAAGTTCAGACAATGACAAATGTATAATGTACAAAGGGCGGCCTTATTGCCAAAAGCAATCTCTTCCAGGCAACCTTAGGATGGATCAAAAAGTATCGGAAAGGCAGTAGTTGACGGTGCAATGAGTTTTGAAAAATTATAATTTTATGTAATTTCTAATTTAATATAATTCTAATTTCTAATTAATATAATCTATATTTATACATACACAGATGCACACACAAGCACACACAAAGATACTAATAACTATAACTACTCAAATAAACTATTATTATATGATATATACATTTTGGTGACTGACTTGTTTAAAATGTTACTATGAAAAAACATTATTGTGATCAATTACTTTAATATACTTTTGTAGGAGGTTAAATTATTTATAAGAAGTCAGTGTAAATAATAGAATAGTACAGAATAGTATCTGTAAGTCGTAATTGTTTTATATTCTAATAATAATATATAATAATAAGAAAGAAGGAATAATATCAATTAATGAAGTGTTTACACAGAAATAATTAAAAATGGAATAGGAAATAGAATATAATATGGATTGTTTGTTGAGTAGTGTAAATATAGTATGTATGTATATGTGTGTGCATGAAAGTCTGTATGTATTACACTATCCTTATTTTGTTGTTAACCGGTTGGCGAAAGCACGTTGGGTAAGCAACTTTTTTTTAATGTCTTCGCGACGATGCAACGGACAGGAGTAAGTAATGTTTTCACCACAAACCAATCCGACCTCGTTCTCGGGTATCAGAACACGGATCAAGTGTTTTCAGGCTCCTCACAATAATATTCATGTTTTTTTCGGTCATATTACTTTTTGTTAAGTTTGTTACAATTCTGGACCCTTGTGGAAAATAGAAGCATATGTTTTTTTTTACTTTCAAAACTATAATATAGTATTTTTTGAACAAGTTATATACCATCGTAAATAGACTGAGCTCTTATTACTATTGGTTAAATTAAAACTTAATTTAATAGCGTAAATATACAATGCAAACAAATTCTTTTATTTCAGACATGTTTTAATTTATAATTAAGTCACAATGAGAACACAAAGTAAATTAAATAAAGAGAACGTTGTATACAATAATAGACTACATGAAGTGTACGATAATTTGAGTTGTTTAACCAGAACACATATCGGTAGCTCATTCAAACCGCAGACAGCCAACACAGAATAGCGCAGCGCCACAAAATCCCATATAAGTCGACGAGAGCAGTGTCACCGCTTTATAACTAGTACAACAAGTTTGACACTTTCTAAACTAGGATAGTAGTGTTGTCGAATACGTATAACAAAACGAAAAAACGGCGATGTAAAAAGGTAAAGTGTGAAATGTTGTAAAAAGGGATCTCTAGAGCTACGGAACCAATTTTGAATGTTCTTTTACCAACAGGAAGCCATAATATTTTTGAGTATGACACATATTATAATAAAAAATTATTACCGGGATATCCGACATATACGCGGACGAAGGCGCGCGGGCAAAAGCTAAGCTAGTATTGGAATAAAATAATAATATTTTTTTTTGTACTTGGAATGGAAACTGAACGCTGAAGATGCACTATTTTGATAATTTCCAGATAGCAGAAGGTACGAAGAGAGTCTCAATCGTCGGGTCGCTTTACCAAGCCTAGCTTGCTGGCGAGTCCGTATTAGCACCTAAGGTGGCACCTGATACAGTTATACAGATATTAAGTAATAAAGCTATTCAAGCACCCGAGGTTCAGTCCAATTCGATATTGTTACTCATGCCCCTTAAGGTTTATACACGACATGGCAATAAGCCAAGACTGCTATGACATGTTAATTGAAGAAGACAAGTTCTCTCTCTCTCTCAAGTTCATAGCACAGAACTTTCTGCATTCTTCTTTTTACCATTACTTATCTGTCACTTGGCAAGCCATTGACTTTCTAGTCTTTGTATAAAGCTCTTTAAACAGAGTATATTAACTAATAAAATGGAATGAGAGTGAACTTCGTTGCACAAATATAACCCTCATTAAAAATTCCTTATACAAACAAAAGCTTTCGGCTAGCGTGTACACGAAAAAACCAATATAGCCCGGAGCGGCGGGAAAGTGGAAAAGAAGTTAAGAGGTGTCTATTTGTCACGTTCCTTCCTGAATAACGCTCTGCTTTCCAATTAAGGGTAAGCGCTCTCTTTGTTTATCTTAAATTGCGAGAAAATCTCACTCAAATTATCGGGTAAAAAAGACAGAGGGGATAGCTGAGGAACATAACTTTTGTTTCGTTCCGGGATAAAAAGTTGCGTATCTAACACCCAAGGAGGGGTGCGGGGAATTTTTAATAAGCGAAAAATTTAATGAGAGCCCCCGACCGCTTTTTTTTCCACGGTTTTGGCGTATCAGCTGAGTAACGGCTGCCTTCACTCTCCGCAATGGACAAGAATTATTAATTACTTCTAAGATCTTTTCTTTTGCTTTTCAGTTATATCATAGCTTGTGTTATATCTAATTACGTTTAATGAATCTTGACAGGTTGATTAAAATAAAAAAAGGCCAAGTGCGAGTCGGACTCGCGCACCGACGGTTTCGTACAAACCTGTAGGTGTATTAGTAAATGTTGTGGTATTTTATGACTAAATGACATTCATGAGGAAAGGCGAAGGTAGTTTAAAATTATTAAAAATATTTTATCATCGTACTGTGTAAGTTTTACTTTATGATTTTCGCATTTTTTCTTTATATGTGCTATAAGACGTTTTTTATACGAAATTTCAAGATTCTGAGTTCACGGGAAGTGATCCTTTAAGGGTTTGGTTTTTCCTTTTGATAGACGGAATCCCAGATAAAGTTTAGTATTTCAGTAGTACCAAGTATTTCCAAGTATTTATTTTTGAATGTAGAGAGCAGGGATAACAATGATATTTATATCATGAATTTCGTTTTTTTGGCAACACAAAGCAGAAGAATTCTTCGAACAGAAAAGTTCTTATAATTAATTGGTTTGCTATTGTTCCGTCGGTGGTTTATGTTTCTACAAATATGCTATAAAAGTAGACGCTTGTAAAAAGTATAACATATTTTCGTCCAAATTAGTAATTTTAATTTGTTATATTACGTGAAGCTATTGCCACAAGAGCTTCACAAGCCGAGTAACAAACTACTAGATGATATCGAAGTTCTATAAAATACTCGGAACAATTGCCAAAGATAATCTAAGACCAATCAGGACCAACGGCTTAGCGTGATTTCTGAGACACGTATGGGTCTCAATATAAATAAATAAATATTTCAGACATTAACACATAACGCCATCTTGTCCCACACTAAGCAGAACTTGTATTATGGGTACTAAACAACTGATATAAATACATATATACTTATTTTTGTAAATACATACATATCATACATAGAAAACACCCAAACTCTGAAACAAACAATTGTGGATCATACAAATATTTGACCCGACCCGGGAATCAAACCCGAGACCTCAAGAACAGCAGTCGCATATGCTACCGCTGCGCCACCGAGGCAGTCAATCAAAATATATTACGGATGGTCGGTAATAGTGACCAATCATAGACTGACCAGGCTTGGGTTGATTAGCTTTGCAGTGTGTTAAGCTACGCGGTTATCGCCGAATCGCAAGCTTCTTATGTATAATTATAATAGTCCTTATTTATAGGTCTTATTTGAATAATAAATCTCCTACAGTTTAATCCGGTATAAAAGCTTTTAATGCTTTTTATTCATGAATGATTTAAATTTAACCTTACCTTATTATACTACAGTGTGGGGTAGTAAGAGGCCAATTTATCGCATCAGTAGTCAAGGAGGGACATCTGCTAATCGATTGATTGGCCCTACCTTAGCTAGACAGATAAAAAATACGCCCCTAGCCTCATTTGTCCCTGAATTCAACGCTTGGGGTTTTAATTGTATCTTTATATTGTGCTCTAAAGAATATCAATATTCGACACTTGAACTTCTTTAATGTTTTTAGTGTGTTTTTTAATTTTGTCACGTTAGAGAAAATTTTTATTTATTGTAGTTCTAATGTACGTATGTGTATAGGGTATCTCAATAAGAGTGATTTTTTTAATTTTGTGTCTCATTTGATTGTGCAAGTGGCACCTCTGAAATTATTCAGCTGACTCATTTATTTATTCCCATTAAAAAAAATCACTTTCCGAGAGGACAACATGTTATAATTGTAAAAACTTAGTACAAAAATTTGGCAAGTTATGCTGAGATCGATTGTGAATTTCGAAGAATTTTCCATTCAGATAGTGCACCTTTTTTCTTTATGGTTTTGTGAAATCTTGAGTTTACACAAGTAAACCAGAAACAATTCCTGAGCTTCAATGCGTCACTTGAGAGAATTCCTCATGGAATATAATGAAAAAACCGACTACGGTGAAGCAAAAAAAAGAGCAATAGTTTTGGCAGTATATGTATTTATAAACGTAATTATATTGCACTCATCATTAACATCATTATCAGCCTATCACAATGCACGCACTGCTGGAAAAAGACCTCTCTAATTTCACGCTACTTGATTCGATCCTCGCCTATTGGCCGTCTTGCGCAGATCATCACTCCGCCTGGCCTGTGGACGTCTACACTACGTTTGGTAAGATGAAGAAGCTTTCACTCAAGACCCTGTTTACCCCAAAGGATATCACTTCTGCGGCTAATAGCCACTGTCATTTCAACTTGCTAATTCTGTGGGCTATGTCGATGGCTGTTGCACTTGCACTGTGCGTGCGTACAGATCTGATTTCAAGAACGAGGTGTGAATAGATTCATAATAATAGTCCGGTTAACATAGGCTATGTAAATTTCAAATATTTTTAACTATAGTAAATGTTGTTGGTAATTTAAAAATATATAGTCCTAAAAGGAAACTAGTGTCGTAGCCTCTTTTGACCTGACTGCGAAAGCAAAAGGGTTATGTTTTTCGAGAGTATGTATGTATGTATGTATGTATGTATGTATGTATGTATGTATGTATGTATGTATGTATGTATGTATGTATGTATGTATGTATGTATGTATGTATGAATGTATATATGTATGTATGTATGTATATTTCTTTCTTTGGTACGCCCTAGAGGTGTCAATAAATTCGTCTAGGTCAAGAGAGTAACACTGAGTACATCAAAATAGAAAAAACAAAATAACAATATTTATACGTTGTCGGGTTTTTTTAATAATTCATTACTTGTTATATGACACGTACATCTTGGAGCAGAAACAATGGTCCACCATTTAAGCAAACAGCAACAGGACACAATAGGCACCTCTCACCCTCCCTACACCTCATGTTTCCTCCTTTGGTAAATTATTTTTGTACAGAGGGCCGCGTCGAAAAAGATCTCGGCCTCGCGGCTTCACCTTTCGTTATTAACTCGAGAGGGGCCTTTGATGCACTCCATACCTTTACGAACTAATGATTTCAATTTTGCAATGTTATTTTCAAAACTTTCCTCGATGTAGGTATGATTGAGGATATACATTATACTTCTGAGGTAACGGTATTCAAATGTGACGGAGTGTATTCATTTACAGAATATAAAGATAGATTTTATGGCGATTTGAGGATTTTTATGGCTTACCGAATTGACGTAAGACCGGTTGATGTCATTTGTAACTTAATTTTTAAGACAGTTTAAAGCTCTTCTGTTTATATATTTCCTACACTACTCGTAATGATAGCGTCTCTCAAATCTATGTGGACTGTAACTGTATACAATGTCATCTAATTGTCTACTATTTACACTGTCGAATGTTTGTTTATTTAGTTATATTAACGGCAATCTGTTTAATTCAGTTATTCTATACAATAGCTAGGCAATGTATACAATACCTGGGGCGTCCAGGCAATGTATGAAACATTATGAATATTATTGTCCATTACATATTTTACCTAGGTTTTTTATATAATCCCTAGGGACTATATAAAATACATACTGGCCCAATGGCAATGTGTAAAGTAAATAAAATTTGCTCTTTATTTATTAATTTTACGTTATTACCTAGCTACGATACAAAATGACGAGTAAAGGAAACATTTTCTGTTCGATTATAATCAACTTTATTCAGAATTATATCGGTTTAAGTTAGGCTAAAACAGTGACCACTCCAGATCCCCTGCGTTGTTGTTGAATCATTAGGACATTACCTACACGATTTAGGAATTGTATACATTGCCTAGGTAATGTATAGAATGCCGTATTATCCAGATTGTCGGTAACATTTATTTATAACTTCATGCACTTATTAACATCGGTGGATTTAATGCCGTAGTTATTCTCTACCGACCAACCAAAATTTTTACTATTTTATTAGGACACAAAGGTCTTATAAAATATTTTTATATATACTTAAATATCACACCTATGTACTAACCGAAGCTAAAATATAATTTTAGTAAGAAAACTAAGAAAAAAAGACTCATTTGTTTTAATTGCGTTATGCGTTTATATTACAACATAAATATAAAATAGAATATGGAAGCTTTGAAAGTTTATTACGAAAATTTTACATAGCTCCCGGATACCTCCATCTTAAAACCAACATGGTCTTAACATAATTGTTAAGCCCGTTGCTAAGTACCACCACAGTTTAAGATGAGCATTCCATTTACATTTTTATTAATTTAAAGAAGGACCTTCCAACAAAAAAAAATCATAAGCGAAATTGAGACGATGAGAGGGATGCATTATACAGGAGTTCTTCATGAATAAAAGGGACAGGGTGCTCTTTTCATTTTAGATCCTTTTTAGAGTTGTTCTCTTTCCGTTTTTAATTATTGAACCACTCATTCCTAATTATTGTTATTAGCGTTGGGGAGAGTGGTGAAAATTGAGGGTTTCGTCTCGCAATATTGACCGCTCGGCTCGTTCGCAAGGTGCTTCCCGGGGGAACATTTTTAATTGTGTACGCTCTTGACTTTTCCTCTTGTTCTTTGAGACGCTTCAATAAACTCGGATTTTATGGTATCTCGCTTGTATTAGGTTATTTTATGGATAGGGAAGTTTTATACCGCTTTCGAAAAATCGCAAAATAAAAATGAAAAGTGACGAGTAATAAACGGTAATAAAAATAATATAAATGCTTCAGTATGTACTCTCACACAAGACTCATTTTGATCTTTGTGTGTGTGTGTGCAAGTGTGTGTTTTTGTGAGCTTAAAATATGTATGTGTAGATTGTGTAGGCAATTCACTAATGTCCTTAATGCGTATCGGTTGGTATTTTATATCCAAATTGTTCCCCTTAAGCCGAAAATCCTCTGTAAGCCATGAAACCGAGATCAAAGGAGCTCGCAGCCATTACCATTGTGGCTCATTTTTTATTTAGCTTACGAGCGCCGAACTCTTATCTTAACGCTCCTCCTGCCTACTTTATGACGTTATAAAGTTGATTTTTAATCTGACGTGAACAGGAAATTGCCGAATTTGAATATGCCTAGAATTTGAATTCATTCATAATTCAACTGGTATCTATTTGTGAAATGGTTTTAATATGATTATTTTTAACTACGAAAGTAGGTTTTTCTTTTGGAAACATAAATGTAAAATGGAAACGTAAATAAATATAAGTATAATAAGTCAAATGAAATAATTTCTTTGCAAGTTGAATGATCACATTTGATTAAGTAATAATATTATAATAATATAATATTCATTTATTAGATGGTAACGAGGCCCAATGCGCTAGTAACATTTAACTTAGATCTCATATTAGTAATATAATGTAAATGTAGGTGATTTTTTTTTACATTGCATCATAACAAGTTTTGAAATGCGTGTCGTAACCAAGGTGCGTTAAGTATTGTTTTTAGCAGGTCTAGGATGCCATTAGAACTTGACTGTATTCTCCAAAGCAGTAAATTGGTTTTAATGCTGATTGATAATTGAATACAGTAATGTAATGCAATAGATGAAAAATTTCAAGTGTGGTGATTGATGAAACTAAAAAAAATTCCATGAATTCAAAATATAATTATTTTGAATTCATGGAATTTTTTTTAGTTTCTTTTTAAAATGTGTAGATATTTTTTTATTGCGAATCAGTGGCCCCCTCACGGTAGGGATCAATATAAACAGTTTATGAAGTGTGTCGCACGTGCACACCGAGTGCAATATGTTAGCTTCTAGAGCCGCGAGGGTGGCTAAACGAAAGCCTTTTTTATGAATAACTAAATGATTTATGAAGCAAACTTGGGTATTTTGCTTTTGAAATTATGTTGCATATGCATAAATGGGAAAACGGTGTTCTTGGCTTGGAAATTAAATTTTTAAGAATAAAGTCTAAACAGAAACGATTCATTGTTTTAATCATTTTAAGTAAATACTCATTTCTAAGTAGTAGGTGGTACAATGTTAAAGTAGGGTTCAAGTATATACTCGCCTTTGATATATTGTTTGGGGTTTCATGAATAGTAACTGCTGTATTGTGCCGAACGTTCAACATGTCTCATGTAAATTCTTCCATCGTATTATGCAAGTAGTAGGAATGGGTGATTCGTAATACATACGTCTCGGAAACAATAAAACTTTTCTTTTTACTCATATTTGCACGGAAAAAAAATTTCTCGGTCTCTCTCTTAAGTTCTCGCCGAGTTTATGTGGGTTTTATGAAAATAAGCGGGAGGCCGCTCATTTTGGGTCGTAGGGTGTGGGGTGTGAGCGGCACAAAGGGGGGTGTTTATGTCGTTTTCATGGCTGGAAGGACCACCGCCGTGGCTTTTGGCCTCAAGCCAGACGTTGGAAATGCTAGCGTCTCTTTTGTTTAGAACGCCGCGCCGGAATTTTATCTAGGTAGGTTTCTTTTATTCTGATTATAATTTAAGATCTAAATATGAAACCTTTTTTCATTAGCATTTTTGAAGTAAGTTTTATAGGGTGGTTCTGTTAACCTTTCTATATAAGATAGGTAAACAAGGTGGGAAATAGCATTATTTGCATCTTTGCAGTTACAAGTCGGATTTTAATTTGTTAAGAAATCTTTATAATGATAATTGTTAGCTTGAAATACCCTTCTGAATAGAGGTTTTGAAAATAGTATATGTTAGTAAACCTATACTTTTCAATATTCAAGGTTACCCTTACTTTAACAGGGGTTTGTAACCAAGTGGCTCTGTGGCCAGCAATTATTGTCATTGCGGCTAATTAGTCGCAGCAGTTCAGTAGTTATACGAAGCTTGTGGTTATTTGCCAAAACTTAAGGGTTAAAAGTTACTTTATTAAAAGAAAAAAGTTATAATGTGTTACTGAATTGTAGTTATAGCAAAAAGCCCCACCAATATAATGTAAATAGACAATACGAAATATGATTCTATAAACAATCTGTTTATTATAAATAAATTAATAAAGATGCTGCACATCCAAGATACAACGCCATATAGTCCCAAACTAAGCAGAGCTTGTGTTATGGATACTAGACAACTGATATAAATACATATATACTTTTTTGTAAATACATACATATTATACATAGAAAACACCCAAACTCCGAAACAAACATTTGTAGATCATACAAACATTTGATCTGACCCGGGAATCGAACCCAAGACCTCAAGAACAGCAGTCGCATACACTACCGCTGCGCCACCGAGGCAGTCAAATCTGTTCATCTGCTGATAATAATTTATTAATACATCTAATTAAGTATTCCAAAGGAGATTATGATTCATTCAATACAAGTATATGTAGAATGTCAACCGATGAACTACCAGAATTACCATTCGGTATGTGTGCCGATACGCCAGTGATTGTTCAAGCGCTTGGTGCCGTGTTTGCGGCCGCTCTGCGGTGGATGTGTTACGATGACATTTCGACTACACCACTCCTATTCTCTGTATCACCATTTATGTAGAACGGGAACACATTCATGTTAGCTATTACTGCATTCGCATAAATAGTCATAAACGTGACTGGTACTTTGTCTTCAACGAATACTTCATCTTAAAATTTTGTCGTCAGTTAAATCGGTTGTTGCGAGTTTTGAACTCTTCAATGATAGGCTTCACCATAACCACATTTACACTATGCTTATCATTTTGTACATAAATGACTTGATTTTAACCTTGGTTAAATGGTTTGGTAAAATTAACCTATTTATAAATATATTTAATAAACTGGTTTTATTTCTAATAACTTCCTCGTTGATCTTGTGGTGGTTGACTGTTCCGGGTCGGATTGCTGTTGGTTTTTTCTTAAAAGAAATTTAATAGCAGCCCGGTGTATGGAAGATGGCGGCGTTTCTCGCCCGTGCCTCAAAGAGTTTGTTAAGCCGTCAGTCCCGGTTGTCATGATCATCTATGACAATCGTTCACTCAAGTATATTGAAAACTAGTTGAATCTTCGAATTTAGTTCATCCTCAGTGTTGCGGAGACCCGATACCAGCTGCTTCTTGGAAAAACTGATATTAATTAAACCGGTTGAACTAGTAGCCGAACACATATAATCTAGGCAATAATAAGGGCTAGGAAGATGATGAAGCGGTATTATTTTGTAATACTTAAATATCCCCAGTTCAGCAAATATAGTTTATCACACAATTATTTAAACATTAGGCAAGTATGTTTTAACTTAAGATCAGTTAGTACGTTATGAACGTTGTTGACTTGGCAGTGCTTACACAATTAGATAATATGAAACCTCTATTCTAACCGATTATTTAAGACATAAACTTGTACTTGGGCAAGCTTGTGTAACGAATGTAGTCAAAATGGCGGCACAGCAACACATTATATTAGAACAAACTTATAATATTCTCCAATTCACATCAAGTAGAACGGTTAGGATATGAATGTTCCCCGCATTACTAGAATCGGCGCCATGTATATCATTTGCCATTATCGATCATATTCATATTATACATGAATATGATCATATCATATATATATATATTATCGATCACATTGTTTATCATCATTATTCTAATGATTATCAATATACAAATTATTATTTGATAATACAGGATTGAGTAATATTAAAGATTTATCACGCCGGAAGTACCATTGTATAAAAAGAGTACAGACGTCATTAACAATATTTCTAAGTAGCGCCGTAAGCTGATAAGCGGAAGGCGCCAAGATATTAATATTGTTTAATACGAACCAACTATTTACTTGATTATTAAATTATAAGGTTATAATATATGAGGTTAGAATCGTTACTTATAACACTGGTTTTATTGCATTAAATGTAGATTATACCTACTGGTTTATCCTATGTCTCAGTAAATAACAAAGTTACTAACGATAAAATTAAGGGTGCTATCTATTACTATTCATATCTACTACGAAGACTTGGTATTCTTCTACTATTATTTAGCTTAATCTGTATATATGTTTGTAGTTGTACAATTAAACTACATCTAACCAGAATACTAAATTTGACTGTGGGTTTCACTTTCTGATTTGAGTTTCGCGTACCATCAGAGTGGCAAACCACTAAAAGTTATTGTAACCTATAAGCCTTTTAGAACTTAACAAACAGAAACATAATCTTTTAAAATATCAATTTTTTTGCCGAGTAGTACAATATGTTGATAATTTAGTTTCTCTTAGTTCTACGTTACAATTCACATATGTTTTTAACATGAAAATGAGATAATTACAATAACAATCTTTTAGCAAATCTGTCAATAGTAATCTGGATGTTCGTGCCGGTATGCGGATTGTCTCACGAAAAAGACTGTGACACAAGTCGACCGCGCTTAGCACAAATGGCTGTTGAGTTCGCGGCGAATTGTTTGCATACCGAAGTGATGCTTGATATATGGCTGTGGCACGTGCCGCGGGCAGGCCACGGAAAATAAACTTGAACTATTTTTATGGAATAATATTCTATTTTTAATTAGAGAAGTAAATGTATAGAAGTTGTTTATCCCAATCATAATTCATATAGGCATTGACAGATAATTATATTGAGCTCTATCGAAGAAAAAGAGGGGAGATCGTTTTTTGTTTTTGCGAAAGACGGTCCCCATTTCATGTCATCCACATTTTTTATATTTTTTATCATTAATTCCATTACGACGAAGACTTGAAGACTCGAAGACTAAGAATTGAAGACTTGAAATACTTGACATTGGCAGAAATAGCTAATCCGGCTGATTGTCATATCATCAAAAGAAGAAGAAGAAAAAGAGACTATGATTTTTTTAAATCCAATTTAAAACAAAACAGACGACATGATATGACATTATGACAGAAATACTAACACAGTTTTGACTTTATTTATTTTTGAATGATTTCTTTTGTTACTTTATTGTAACTTAAGTCTGTATTACATATATATATATAGATTTTTATATATACCTATATTTTATTTTTAACGTGTCTGTTTATGATGTTTTTGTAACAAAATATAACAGTCAAATACATTTCAAAAATTTGAATAGAGAGTCATATAATACGTAAATGATCATTCTTCGCAAGTGATTAATGAAAGACAGACCACAAATGAATACCTCACTATTACCTTATTTTTTCTTGTGACAAAAAAGACATTTTTTTTTAAATTACCAGTTTGAAAGTGACAACAAGGATGACAGATTTTGACCGCCCCTCCTTGAGAGGCCACTAGTCTTCATCAGCAGCCTTTAACTGTCAACTACAAGACGTAAGCTTGTTCCTAGAAAGGATGGTTTTCAAGTGTTCGTTTTTGGAGTTACTTTATACGACACACATGTAATGAATAGGTGTGTTAACTAACACTCTATATGCTTAATCTGAAAACACACGGTGACATCTGTCTTTTATTTTTTAAAGTATGTTTTCTTTGCAGGCAAATCATTTTCACTGACGATAATGTTGGCAACATCCCCTCCACAAGTGGCGACGTATCAAAAGGCGATTAAGGTGACAGTAGATGGACCTCGGGAGCCTAGATCTAAAACGCGCCATCATGGATTCCATCCATTTCACTTCGGACCCCGGTTTCCACCTGACCCGCTTATGGGGTCATTACCTTTTAAATTATCAGGTAAGATACAATTTTTTTATTCACACCTCTTGTACATGGCCGACTGACCCTTAACTTGACAAAGCCTACACTATGGTGATCAGATGACTAATAAACATAACTATATATTATGTAAATACGTTCATATTTATACATTAGTTACACCCATGCACAGAAAAAATAATAATAAATAAATTTTTTCGTACATCTAACACACAACGCCATCTAGTACCAAACTAAGCAGAGTTTAATTTGGTACTGGATAACTGATATAAACACATTTATACCTTTTTTTTTTGCAAATACGTACATATTATACATAGAAAACACTCCAACTCCGAAACAAATATTTGCAGATCATACAAACATTTGCTCCGACCCGGGAATCGAACCCGAGACTTCAGATTCGCATACGCTACCACTGCACCACCGAGGCAGTATGCAGCAGTGAATGATAGTGTACATCATAAAAAGATTTGTCCTAGGTGGGAACCGAACCCACGACTTCTGGCTTAGCAGGCAGTATAACTAACCACTAGATCAACACGACCGTCGTCCTTTTTCTTTACGGACATCTCGTCCGATTTCTTTGTCTTTTCTGCTGGATTATGATTTACATGTAACAATTTAGTGTTTGTAAGAAAATACTTGTAAACCATTCAAGTTATTTAGGAATCGCGTTAGAATAGGATTAGAATAGGTTAGTCAATCACATCATATATTTTTTGCTCATAAATGGATATCGTTTTCTGTTCTAATAGGCTTCATTTTCTTTTTTTTATATACATTTCCTACACATTAAGCCAAATAGACAAAACTGTAGCTCATAAAAGAAACTAACTCATTTTAAGTTCATAGAAATATTCATAAACAAAAACAGTCATTTATATACCTACAGATAACAATATTAAGATCTACCCATATAAAATGTATAGTATACTGTTATTCACCGCTCATACCTCCTATAACTTGAGTTCTGACCCCTGTCTCGCCCCGTTTTGAGTAGCTCGACGTTTCTATCCGAAAGATATTAAATTGTCACCCGCACCGATGTCACTCCTCATCCTGTAGCGCCTCAAAAGGGTATTTAATTTGGTCGAGAACTTTTGCGTAACAATTAATTATCAATTTGGATCCCCCAGCTTGACACCTGCGAGATACAGGACAGTTTAAATATTAACAGCTCTCAATGTTTTAGAAAGTTTTGTAGTCGCAAAGACTATCAAATTTATGAAAACTTTGTTATACAGTATTGATAAACAAGGGTATGGCTTACTGCAAGTTATCATAAGTTATAAGGATTTGAGAAACTTGGTCTTGGCCCGACTGCTTTATTACCATTTGTCTTAACAATTAATGGGCGTTAAATATATCTAACGCCTGTTAATTGTTGAATAAAGATGTATGGTGGGTACAGATTTTCCATATTATACCATGGAAAATGTGTACTTACAATACATTTCACATTAAACATTGGCATTGCGACGTAAGTGTGCCTTAAAGGTACACTGTTATTTATTGTTAAAGTATAAAATTGAAACTGCAAACTCATTATCCCGTTGTCTGATGGGTACCAAACCAGTACACCCGGCTACGCTCTTGCCGTCTCCTCGCGTGTGTAGTGAGCAGTTGATATAAATAAATAAATTACAAATATCGATAAAAATATTTTCTTATTGAAACAGTTGTCTGGTCTTTTTTAATCCTGTATCATTTCTTTAGGATTAACCGTAAAGTTAAATCAATGCGACTAAAACCATTAGGGAACTAAAGACTATATGGGAGTAGCGTATCAATTAACTTAGAAGGGAAGACACCGCGAGCCACAACTAGTTTATAAGGAATACTTCTACGATTAAACCTATCTTTCAGCAAGTCTTATTTGAAGACCAGTCCAGTCAGAAGAAAAAAAGTTATATTCATCTCATAAAATAAAGTATCTAATACACAAATCTTAGTAAAATTTTGTAGTAAACTATAAAGTACCAAATTCGTCAGGTGAAAGAGATTTGTTCCAATATTGTGCAAGACCCTCCACGTAAGGCGGGCGCCGTCGCTAGGCGTCGAGCACGCACCCTTCGCTTGCACCTAATAAACACCGCCATAATTGTGCCTTGACTTCTGGGTGTCTATAGGCGGGTTAAATATAAATTCCAAATGTACAAGAGATTATAATTATCGTTATAATTATTTTTCTAATCCGGTTTCTTATAATGATAATCTAATCTGTATAATATAGAATTCTAGCGTTATTGTAACATTGTAACCAAACTCCTCCGAAATGGCTTATATTCGGTAGACCTGTAAATAGGTTGTGGCCTCAACCGTGGCCCATCTCAATATTTATTGAATTTTTGGTAACTTTTATTTTATTTTTTGGGATCAAACATTGAAAACTAGATTTCACTCTTAATTTTTACCCTTTTACCACCAACCCCTATTTTAATGTTAATTTGTATGGCAAATTAGCATTTGGCGAGTCAGCTAGTAAACACATAACAAAACGAGCTTTTGCCTGTGGCTCCACCCGCGTGTATGTCGGACATCGAGGTAGTCATTTATCGGCCTGAAATATTGGACTGGACACTCAATAACAATGTGGCTTTCTATTGGAAAATAATTTTCAAAAGCGGTTCAGAGAGACGAGAGAAAATCTCACAAACTTAACCTTTTTATTTATAATGTTAGGATAGATAAGGCCAACAAAAGTGACCAGCAACAGAACCTGTTGCGACGGTTGCGAAAAAGTTAAACTACAAAAGCTAAGGTGTTATCAAAACAATCGAAGATACAAGTCAGTCGTTGTCACCTTTGTGTAGTTTATAGGCGAAGTGTCGACAGTACGCAAGTGCTCACAAACCTCGTTAGAGCGGGTGTCAAAGGGCTCTAACTCAATTATACACCTCGCTCTCTTGTCAGTTCACGCCTCGATCGAGGCGCACGTCTCTCGCAAACTGACGCGCACCGGTGCCACACGTGCCAAGACACTCGAATTAATGGATGTTAATTCGCTTCCGATTTTATATTGGCTTTCATCTGTTATGAATGCGTAAACCCTTTATAAGATACTAGTTATTGCCCCCTATTTTGCTTGCATAAATATTTTTTGTTTTTAATTTTAGAAATGACGAACTTTAGTACAATCGTTCGCATCTTACTTTACTTCTTTATGGGTTAATTTCTAAAAAAATTTTGGGTTTATAATGGGTGCTTACAAGTTAAGCATCAGCTACCGAAGTTTTGACGTCGCAGCGGTTAAGACTCTGTGTTAATGAATCATTAGATTTTAATGTGGCTTTAAAACAAATTCATCTTCTCTTAATGTATTATACCTCTACATTCTTGTATTACTCGGTGGCGCAGCGGTAGCGTATGCGACTGCTGTTCTTGAGGTCTCGGGTTCGATTCCCGGGTCGGGTCAAATATTTGTATGATCTACAAATGTTTGTTTCGGAGTTTGGGTGTTTTCTATGTATGATATGTATGTATTTACAAAAAAAAGTATATATGTATTTACATCAGTTGTTTAGTACCCATAATACAAGATCTGCTTAGTTTGGGACTAGATGGCGTTGTGTGTTAGATGTCCGAAATATTTATTATTATTATTATTACATCTCCACAGCTGTCCGAAGGACCATCTGTGGTGGTAAAAAAATCATCTTACTCAGAAATTATGTAGATTCATTAAACTTCGGCGGTAGTACTATGGCTAAAGCAAAGATTAGCGAACAAGTGTTCTTGAGTTCGAACCTCATTTATTACAGACCTTATATTCACTCTTTATATTTACATCACTAAATGTTGTTGCCTCCTCAAGCTTCTCTTTCTGAGAATGCCAATGGTGTATAGAAAAGAACCGCTCTCTTTAAGTATTGTCATATTTATGTGTATGTTTATCATTTTATTTGACCAGAACCTACATTTCTTTATGGCATAGGGGGCAAACGAGTAGACGAATGGCCTGCCAAACCGGAGGCATCACAAGTGTATCATCGGACTTTGGGGGATGAGGAGGGGGTATGGGCCTCCAGTATCCTCACTCACTCGGTGAAACAGAGCGCAGGCGTTTTACACCGGTTTTCTGTCAGGCCGTGGACTGGAGCCGGCCCATGCATGCCGAAGCGTGGCTCTCCCACGTAATCCCATGACATAAAGTGACTGATTTCAAGTGTGAAATCGTCTATCTAATTTATTTTGTATTTGTAAAGTGCTTAAACAGATGTTATAGTGCTTAAACAGTTTAAACTACTTATATATTGAGAAGTAATTAGTTAAAACGTCCCGTAGGGAGTTAGCAGGCATTCTCATTAGGCGGAATGTACGCACATTATGAGATTACTTGAAAACGTAGTCTTCTTTCATCGTAGCGGAGTTCGAGTTCGCTTTGTTCTCTCTTTAGAAACAATTTACCGAGTACTTCAATATGTAAATTCCTCGCTTCGCGGCCGTTCAGTACGAACCAAGTCTCAGCTGCCCTCTTAACGGCGAGCACCAATAACCCTTGTGAAATCATGATAAATTATCCACACTCACGTTCACGCGCCTCTCTTATAGACACAACTTTTGTTGTTGATCACCGAATACTAGGATATGACAAATTATGTAAGTGATTATCACGAAAAAATCTTTTCTGTTACGTAACATTGTAAAAATAACGTTCTTGTAAACTGAGATTAAATGTAGGGGATTAAAAGAATGATATGATGAGAGAATTAATTATTGTTTTCTAATTTGAAAATAACGGACTGCACGTTTACCGTCACGTCACGCCGCTTTCTAGTGCCCTGAGTGACAGATCACTTTGTGAATTACACAAAGTGTTATCGCATGTGGGGTTTGAACCCAGAGGTTCAAACCCCACATGCGATAACACTTTGTGTAATTCACAAATTGTTGTTCTGAGTCTGGGTGTTTTTTGAGTCTATCTCATGTATGTTTGTAAAGTCCCCACGACAGAGAATGTTTATTCCTGTAGCGGATGTTGTATTTAAAAATAATTTAAGTCAAGTATAAAGTTGATAATTATCAAAGTAATAATGTGGTGTTAGTTATGTCAGTTAAAAATAAAAGGAAATAATTCGTCCCAATGAATGTTTTTAGGTCAACAGGGATCGTGTACGTCAAAAACAAAAAAAAAGTTTTGAAAATTTAAGAAGTCTATTTTCACGTGAAGCAAACACTTTGTAACAGTTTTATCCGAAAATTGCGCGGATGGAGAAGTATATAGAAGTGTAGAGAACTTATCCTTTAATTTAAGTTATGCATAAAAATACATTAAATTAATAAAAATAACATTTCAAACACAAGGGGGACTGGGAACTGTCGAAACAAACGGTGAAGAACAGTTTCGAAAAAAACAAGAATAAAATAATATTATTTTTTGTTTAACCTGTCATACTGAATGTCAAAACAAAGCATGATGAAATCTTTGATTAAAGAGGTGTAATAGCCTTAGACAAAAGAAAGCCTAACTAGATTTAACTAAAAATTTAAAAAATTTAAACAATTTTGAAATAGTTAACAATTAGTTTAATTTTATTGTTTAAACTATAAATGGATACATTTAATTTAATTTCTCTATAATATTATAGAGGCGTGGAAACCAATCGTTCCCTGAACCTATTTACATCAACTATCATAAATTTCTTTGGGAACTTTTTAAATTCATTTTTGAGAATGTAGAAGGGGTAGGTAATATTTTAAAATATTGCACAGTTTAAGATGTTGAAGGACATCCAACAGTCTTTTTCTCACATCCATGTATCTTACGTTGCCGTGTGAGCGCCACTTAAAGTCGCAGCCTTCACATTATTAATGAGGGAGTCTTAGAGAAAATTAAATATAGCATTAGGCCCGGAAGCCCGGGATTGTGGGGGCAAGGGAGGGAAGAAACAGGGGCAACAACGGCAACACAACCCTTCCACAGTGCGCGACAATGCGGGTGCATAATTACGCATTTGTAAATTTTAAATGTCCCACCCACCTCATACAACCTTTTGTAAGACGTGATTCGCACTCACTGTGCGCTTTAAACGTTTTCAAATGGGTTCGTATGATGTCTCCCGCACAATTAACTCTTAATGCCTTACGTTATTTTATGACTTTATACGAGTATGCAGTATATTTATTTAAAAATACTTTTATGTTGGGTTGGAAGTTTTCAAAGAACAAAAAATGACAGAAGAACTTCAGATATAAAAAATAAAATATGTTAGGGCATATCAAAAGATATCAGTTTTAATCAGTATTTGACACTATTTATTACGTTAAATAAACACAAGTTAAGGTACAACAATGCAGCTTACAACGAACTTGTTGGAACTTGTATAGGCAACTAGCTCACGATACTTTTTGAGGCCATTCAGATTAGAATAATTATCTAATTATATATTTCATTAATATAGTTTGGGCAAATAAATAGGTAAACTTAGTATTGATAACATTCTCTCCCCAATGCAGTACTGATAGCCCATAATTTTATATAACTAGGCAAGTTACTTGATGTTCAGTAGATATTGCTCTCACGTCGCTCATGGACACCGGCAGCTCATGAAATACAAGTACGGTACCGTCCTTCGAATGTTTTCAGTGATTAGTATTAGTGAATGGGTCTTATTTCATGGATATACGTAGATGATACGAAAAGTTACTACCTACTCATGATAAACGACGTTCTTCCTTATTATTTTTTTATTTTCTTTATTACAAAGTCTCCATTAAAAGAGAGGCGTAACTGTTAAAGGCTGTTGAACTCTGCGCACTTGTCTCAGCGATGCACAATACAAATGCAAGTGTGCGTAACCACATTCAGTAGTTTTCATAAACAAGCTCCGTCAAATTGAAGTAGAACTCTAGACTAGAACTCAGTTATAAAAATATGATATATGACCAACTCCCTAATTCTCTAACTTTATTTATTAATTAGGTAAACGTGTAAGTACCTATCAGAAAAAAAATAACAATCTTATAATAAGCACCTATCAAATAGATAACGGTAACCTTTATTTCCTTGTCAAGTTACTTTAACGCCAAAAGGTTAATTAAGCAAAACAAAAAGGGGTTAAACAAAATCAATAGACGCAAATTCATTAAGCGCTAAGCAGATTGAAATCCAACATGGCGTTGCAAGATGGCGGCGGGTGGGTTAAGGCGCGTTGACAAAGCGCCATCGTTAGTTCACGAGCCCTCTTATTAACCTTATGATGTACGGAGAACATCTATCTTACTTGCGTAACAGCCCCAACTTGTAAAGATATGGTAGTTCTCGTATCATGTGGCTGTGGCGGTGTTATCGTAACCGTTCCTGTAAACAAAACTTACGAACACTGAGATTCGAGCATCGACGATGATTCAAGCATCTTGAATGCCAGTGACCATTAGATTTCTATTTTCTTTTACAGAGATAAACAAATACATCCCCATTTGTAACTAAGCACTTGTAAAGATCCAGAACACTAGTTCAGTGATATGAATATTACAAATTTTGTAGAAGTTGTTCCAGAAATGTTAGCTTTAAAGGTCGATTTTCAAGTCAATATTAATAATTTCATTTTTTCGTCTAGGTTCCTATTGGTCCAATGTTATCTATGATGTAAATGGTGTCGCGTGGTGTTAACTATCCTATCTTAGGCACTCTAACAAAACATACATTAAAAAAAACATGAAAATCGCTTAGATTTTTTCGGGGTTCATAATGAGTAACAACGTGACGCAAGAGGCATATAGGTATAATAGATAGACTATCTAGTCTACGAATACGACATTTTGTGAGAATATATCAGCTTCTATTTATGGGTCATTAATATTGATAGGAAGTTTTAGAACTATCAGAAGGCCAACCCTCAAGATCTGGAAACTTTGTTAGTACCTACATAATTGGAAATATCGGAATATAATTAACAGAATAATTAACACGGTTGGCCTAGTAGTTTCAGTTGTCGCCACACCGCTTCCTACTGCGCCAAGTGTTGTGGGTTCAAATCCTACATAGGACAACACTTTGTGTGATCCATAAATTGTTGTTCTAAGTCTGGGTGTACTTTATGTCGGTTTCATGTATGTTTGTAAAGATCCCCGTGACACAGGAAAGTATACTCTTAATGCGGGAGCTGTCTAAAAAAAAATTAAAAATAAAATAGGCGAAAAGATAAAGTTGTATTAAGACAAAATTCGACTAAGTACTCGAGTAAATGATATACTGGAAATATGAACTGATAATACCCTTGTCACAATTTTCTGAGAATTAGCGAAAAGAAAAATATGCTATATTTAATGCCGACTGACACTCAAATAAAATATTTATGAAAATATAACAAACTCTTTTAGTTAACATGTATCTTCAACTAACAGTAAAGTTTTAATGAATGTTGTTCTCAGTTTTCATCTTGTGACACTCGAAATAAGAGGCTGACGTATAAAGTAGAAAGCGTCTCCAAAATTAATTTAAATTATTAGTTTTCAGCGACAAACAGCCGTACTTTCACATCATACGACGTTTCACAAGTTGTCAATACAAAACTTAGCAGTACCAAAGGGGGAATAATCTATGTAAAACAATAACCCCCACAACGAACAACACAATCTTCATTGTACAACTCATTTGAATAGAAGTCATTAATACAAAAGTAAATGGAAAGACAGCCAAGTAAGTGTTCCATAAATGATGTTTGAAGAAATGTAAAATAATTACTGGAAAGTGCTTCCAACCCTTTCTCTAATCACAGAGGGTTTGAAGTCCTTAAAAAAATCCGCCCTAATCCTGCAACATCGGAATCACACTAAAAACGTAAATACTTTTATCCGCGTAATCCCGGTCGTCTTCGCAGATTAGCGCTGTAGTATTGGGAGAAGGAAAAATGCAAGACGCAATCTAGCAAATGGCATTAAAATGTTTGGGCTCAACCCTCTCTTGGCGCGGCGCGATTTTTCAAAGTCGAAGAAAAACCCCCTTCGTCCGGGGCAATGTAGCGGATTGGCACGTCTTCAGATGCGGCCAATCCACAAGTACTGTGTTTAAATAAATTTGATACTTGAACTGTGTACAACGCACATGTGCAAAACTATGTACTCGGCATTAATCAGATTAAGTATCAATATAATGATGAATTTGTATTGTTATTATCATTTCGTCTTTATGTATCGAATATCAAATCTTTTAAAGACCTCAGTTTATCTCCCTCGTATTTCCAATTACCAAAGATATTTTAATGATAGATGAAAATTGTAGTAGATAGTTGAAGTAGTAATCTGACATTAATGTTTAGTGAGATAAACTCCGGTCACGTCAAATTATCCGGTTCTACGTTAGATCGCTAAAGAAGCAAGCGATTGATACCAAAATTTAAATATAATAATACTCATAACCACTTAGTTTTAAAGAGTTATTTTGAAGCCTTACAGCTATTTTGTTTGCTAACAATGATTCAAAATCATTGAGTCGCTCTATACAGCGATTACGCATTGTGCACACAATAAAGAATTCCAACGTTTTTTAACGAATTCAAATCGTCTAGCGCTGCCCTTTCTCTTGAATGGAGAATACATAATGAAACAATGCCCTGCCATTTTTCACATCACGTACAAAATGTCTGATAGACATAAATATAGTATCGAAATGTTTTGTCTTGTAGTTAATCAGGTGCGTTATGTACTCGTGGATTGTCAAAGTCTGATTTCAAAGAAATTTGGGATGTAGATACTTTGATTCTAGAGGAAAGACAAAGGTTACTCTTTAGCGTGATTACAGACATACTCGCGGGCGGAGTAGCGGACAAAAGTTAGTCTGTCTATTAAATTCTTGGTTTACTTCCAGTGAAAAATTAATGTTAAGAAATACCTTCTTTTAACTATAATGATGTCATTGGTCTTTACATAGAGTCGAGTGTACTTTTATCTACGTAAGCTACCAATATTGTCAGAGTTTCCTTCGTGGGCATCTGAAGAGCGAAGTCCTGGCTGGCCAAATAGGACGAGACCTGTCTCCTTCAACAATCCCTGCTGTCATGCTAGTGGCTCTTTCTGTGAAACTGATAATGTTCTAGAAAGAGACCGATGAACGGGATCGGGAGAAAGCCGATCCCGAGCGTTGACGACGTCGGTGTTAGCAGACTAATTGATCCGGTCAGCGGTAGGAGGGCGGCCTGGTCGCAAACTGCGGTCAGGCCGCAAGATATAATGACTGGGCCGACAAGTTTCCCCCAGGATATTCCTCCTCAGAGCAGCACGCCTGACCCCGTCCGCTGGGGTGGGATTCACCACATACCTGGGTGAGTTCTGAAGGGATTTTCCACCACGTCAACCAAAAAAAGGCAAAGCTGCCTTAAATGAAAAAAAAAGGTTTGTGTAACAATGTGTGGAAATATTCAACCATTAAAATAAAAGGAAATGAATATATACTTGCATTACTTTGTATTCGCACCAAAATTGTATGGACATCCACAATTTATCTAAAGTAATGTAAGATCTTGTACTCCTTTCAGTTTTATTGAGTTTTAGCCCTCTTAATAAGTGCAGAAAATAAATCAAAGCGATCAGCTTCAGTATTCAAAGCTTTTTTTACTTTAAGAGCTACTCTTAGCTCAGACAATATCGGCATAGTTAATGTAGATAAGTACACTTGACTAAAGATCAGTAGGATTATTAAGAAAAATGTTTGTAGAATTAGGTTTTCAGTGGAAGTGAATCAAGAATTTGTGGCATAGATTTTATATACATATTTTATTACTCGAAGTAAAAACTTCGTGGCCTTTTACTTTTGAGGAGTATGAAATTGGGCACAGATAAGTTTATTTGAAGGAGGAGTGCATTAAGAAAAGTTAAAAAAAAAATTGGTCGAATTTCAGTCACAACCACGAGTATCAATAATTCTTCTGTTGTACATCCACAAGTTAGTAAGGTGTTTGGAACTTAAACCTTCCTTTATTCTCACTTAAAGACCGTTACCCATTTTCAAAAAAATGCTCAAAGACCTATCTTCCTAAATTCTGATTTAGCAAAAATTTTTTTATAATTATTATTATTATTTTTCATTCATTTATATCGAAAGTGTAGATATTGTATTTATTTATGTATTTATTTGACTTTATTAATGTGTAACACTAAATCTTTTATTGTAAGTATTTATCTTAATTGAATGATTTCCTTTAATTATTTATTTTTTCACACAAATTACACATGAATTTGAATTTCTATAGTCAATTTGTCCATCTAAAGGTTGCCTGGAAGAAATTGCTTTTTAGCGATAAGGCCGCCATTTGTACATGGTCGTTTTTATGTTATGCTCATGAATGTAAAAACATAACTGGTGCACAATAAAGTTTATTCTATTGAATTCTACTTGACACTCTTGGGTAGAAGATGACTTTGGGTGGCGGCACTCACTTATGTTTAGTTGATCTACCTATTTGGGTATCCCGTACATATTAAAAAAGTGTGCAGGTTTGTTTAAATTCTAATTTAATTAGAAAAGTTTAAATGACTGAATACGTAACAACTTTAATAAAACTTTGTTATGCGGTCATTATTTCTAATTCATTAAAATCGATTCTGTCGTTTAGGCGCTGCAATGGGACATACGTTTGTATATCCCATTGCAGCGCCTACGTATGTTTATACGTAGACTGCAAAAACTATTAACGTACTTTTTGACTTCGTTGTAGTGGGGTATCAATGTGTTACAGGTAACAGGTTACAGGTAGCAGATTTGGTTACTAATAATTAGTTAACCAAGCGCAAAAGCGATTCGAACTTACTCCTAACTTATTTTAAAAAGCTAAAATGTTTAAAAGTAATATAACAAGGGCAGTGCTTACACTTCAAATGAAAGACCTAACATCCGTTTCTATCTATCTGTAATAGAGTAAACAGAAACCCACAAATGGATTCGTAAATATAAAAATATAAGTAAGTTATTATTGTACAGTTTAGCATATAATATTTAAATTGTTATTTGATTAAGTTAAGGCCTAATGGGACTGGTATACCCTAATAGGGTAAAAGTCCCTTGAAAATAAAGAATAAAAAAAGTAAGTTATTATTAGTTTGCACCATAAACAAATTCAAACAAAATACGTTTTACTTCACTTTTTTCATCTGAAATAGCTTATAAAGCTCACTATAAATAACCGTTATCCGCACAAAATAAATAAACAGTTTTATATAATTAAAATCACTTCAATCAGCATTAAGACGTGAACGTTAATAGATAAAATATTCAATTCTCCGGGTCCGTCGTATCGTCGATTCGATATCTCAAATCATTATCGTAAAAGCCGTGAGTCGCTTGGAGGCAAGATTAAGCCGGGCTTATCCTAAAAAGCAGCTCTTGTCTAATTGCAACGAACTCATAAAGCACTACACCTATAAAGGCTAAGCGGTCGGATTCAAAATAATGTGTTTTACATTTTCGTACCGACGGTATCTGCGACATAAAACGGCCTGTAATTTATTCTATTGCTGAAAGGGTTGGGTTCGCTCAGGGTGGGAATTACCCAAGGTGGGTGCTAAAGGGTTAAGCCGAATATACGGGGTCGCGGCGCCGACAAACTTTGTTAATTTATGCGCTTAAAAATGTCAACTGAAAATTATGACACCAAAACACATTTCCTATTTGTATCAATGTAACATTGGAATGACGGTTTTTTTTTCTGAAAATAATCTATGGTTTAGGTGATAATGAAATAATAACAACAAGAAGCATGCGAATCGCAATATTTACCCCAGTTTTCTGTATTTAATCCACAAAAAATTGGTAGAATTAAATCAATGTAATCTAGTATTTTAGGATACATAACTTTATGTTACATACGTAAAGCTCATAAAATATGAACAAACAAATCTAATTTCATATTAATTAATAACAGAAAACAGTTGCAAGTTGGCAAACATTGGGTGTGTAGCAAAACTGAACCGACTACAGTGAATGTTAAGATTAAGCGTGTTATATGCATAAATTGTCTGCCTCTTTTAGCATTTTAATATTATTATTAGCAAACTTTAAGCAAATCATTGCTTATGTTAGAAAACCCTTTAATTTCAACATACAATACGGACTTTTTTATATTTAATCACACACGAAATGTTGGCATTATTATTCTGTAGCTTTACCTTATATTCTTGTACTTATGTTCGTAGGCGCACATAGAATCAAATGTCAAAATTCTAAAACTATCAAGCTCGATATAAGAAATGTAACAAGTTCTAACAATTTGATAGCATAACAAAAGGCCTAAGTGCAAATCCACAACACCACCATTTGACAACAGTAGGTAAGAGACTAACAATTGAGGAGTGCCGCGTCGGAGATAAGGCTTTGTAACAAGGTTGGGGAGAACTCGCCTCACTCATTATTTAAATATTCTGATGAGTGCGTTAAGCACCGCGTTTAGTGTTAGTGGAGCGTTTCTAGCGATAACTCTTACTCTTATTGTTTTGTTGATGGAATTTTAAACAGTGGGGTGCTTACTGCGTCGTGTAACGTTATCTGATTTTATAATTTTTTAATACTGTTTCATCACCTATTTCTATTATAATAGGGATATATTAAAAATATTATGCATGTAAAATTCCCCCATAACAAAATTTAAAACATTAACTGTAACAATAAAACTAAACTAACTTAACTGTAAAGCCTTAAAGAACTGAGGAAAGAAAGTAATTAAAATTTTACTTTTTTTGTAAATATATACTTAAAATTGTAATATTTTTTGTCCAGGTATAGCACATCAGTTAGCTGGACTGCCTGGCAATGACTGGGGTGCACTTGCAAGGCATTATCCACCACCATTGTTGCCGACGCCAGCACACTTTACTCCGCATGTTTTGCCACCTGCGCATACGCAACCACAACACGTACCTGCTCCACCTCATGAGACTGGTGAGTGCATCATTTAAAAAATGAAAAACTGGGGGTCTCGATTTAGGTTTAATTTAGATGTATATTAGATTCGAATACCTCAATAATTAAATATATAATTGTTCACAGATGTGAATTCAGACAATCCAATAACAATGCGTGCACACAGTACGACGAGTCCGGCAAATTCACGTCCAAGCTCACCACATGACGATGACGACATATCGGTAACTGCTTCTAGCAGCCCACCTCTTGATGAACGTCCTGGTGCTTTTACATCAGTCACGAGATCAAGGAAACCCCTTCAGCCTCTACCAGCACCATCAAGCTTATTCCACAGTGCTTTGGCAGCACAACTATTTCTTAACTCTCCTTTACTACCAACTCCACCTGCGTGGCTCTATTCACAGCTATACGGTGGATACGACTGGTGGCTTCGACCACCACCTGCTCAAGAAGATTCAAACATTTCAAGTCCCGAAAGAGAAGAGGAAAATTCATCGACATCAGGGATAGGGAAAAAACGGCCTGCATCGCCTGAATGGACAGATCAAGGCGTACGAACCAGAAGCAAATCCCTTCTAACATCAGAAAGACGGCCTGTCGACGTTTGGCGTCCTTACTAATAATGTGCTATTACCTAATCACATGCAGACGTCAGCAAAATATTAAAAAAAGCTGGCACAAATAAACGTACATGCGGTTTAAATCCAGCTCCAATTCAAATTTAGTTCTCTAAATAAACATACACGTATTTGCTAATATCTGGACGTGTTTGACACACAGGAAATTGTTACTGTCTATTAGTACGTATGATTACGGTTCGTAGCTCACTTTTGATTTTACATTCAGGTGTATGTACTGTCGATTGTCTGTATTAGTGTTTCAACTGATGGTTAATGATACGTGTAGTTATCAGTTTATTTTGAATGGATTATCAACCAATCAGCTTGCGTCCCGTTGTGTGTTGATACATTCGGTATTTGGACATACTGTGCTCGTTTACAATAATATAGTGGTTATTGTCGATCGATAGGTGTTTTTACGTTAGATAAAATTGAATGTGAATTTCAAATCGTAACGTTTAATAAAATTGTTGACTGTATTATAAGATAATGCAAATCTGTAAATAAAGTTATCGATTTTTCATTATGTCGTTTCATTAAAACAGTTTAGGCTACAGAAACAAAATATTTTATAGTGCGGCGGCAGTAAAAACTTCTGGATTGTGTCCATTATATTCAAAACCACACAACCGAGCTATTTGGCACAGGTCATTGCGTTTGGGTATTATGAATATATGGGACAACGGAACGTTTTATATTTGTTTATATGTTAGTATTTTTATGTTATCTTCATTTTACAATTACAGGTTACAATTTTTCTATTATGAGGTGACATAATAATTTTTATGTCGTCAAATTCCTTCATTTACTTTTGCCCGCGTTTGTTTTCTGTAATATTAGGAATATTTGTCGATCATCTCTTTTTAGGTCTCTTTAGAGGTATTATGTAATGGAAATTTTTTATGAAACTAATCACTTATTTTTATTATCCCAATTATTTTTAGAATACTCAATACCTTGCGGTCTTTTAATCGATCTAGATATTGGTTCAGGTAAGGACAATTTATACAAGAGAGTACATGTAATAGGTTTTATTGAAATATTATGATTGTAAGACATATTGTAGAACGATTAATTTTATGATATGCCATTTTTTTTTAAGTTGGACAAGAACAGGAGTCATGGTTCATGCAAGCATTAGAACAGACAAATCTCAGTAGATTGAGTACTCCATTTAAAACTTCAGTAGCTGTTGTAAGTATGCATTCGGAAGGTAGAAGGAATCTGTGTTCTTTTCCTCTTAGTTCCAACATGTAGGAGAAAGGTATTTTGGCAACGCCATAGCTCCAATCTATGCTGGTTCCGGCGGAGTAGTACATTATATCCTTGGTGCTACCCACTTTGTAGGTGTGACGACTTACTTCGTAAATTCCCTGTAACATATTATTATTGTGAATATATGAATTGACGTTTGATTACAGTCATTATCAGAATTCGTGATTTTATATATTTATAATCAATTAACAAAGCAATATATTAACAACTATAATATTCTTACACATATCACTCGCGGCCGCCTGGGCCCAAACTAGGCAGAGCTTCTCCTATGGTAACTAAACTGCTAATAAACATACTCATATATTCTATATAGTACTTACTTTCGCTATAGCTGTTCCACCTTCAAGTAACATAACATAATCAGGACAGGGGTCACTGGTGTAGCCCCATGGGAATATGATGGACTCGCCATAGCTATGGAATGATAAAAACACCTTGAAGACCGTTCCCGACTGAAGTATTACGTTCTGTAGACAAACAACATTCAAAATAATGATTAATATTAAAGTTCTTTCTAACTTCTTTTTAAAGTCAAAATATTTTTTTACATTTTAAGCTTTTTGTCAAGACTCTCAAACTCATTGATCCAGTGGTTAGCGTAAGCAACTGTCGATCAATAGGTCTCGGGTTCGAGTTTTACTTACAAGAAATTTTTAACAGATATCTTAACCTTTGGATTCAGTTTGCCCTCTGGTTATAAATAGTTCAAATAAATTATTTAATACACCAAAGATAATGCGAGGAGTAAGAAAGTAAGTCAAAATTAGGTGACTACTATATGTGACAATCTTATGCACCATTCTTTTACAGTTATTCATTGAATAACTTTATATAATCGGTAATCTACCTGTGAGTTATCATGTAAGTTTTGGACTGTCTAATTTGTAGAGCTTCCCACTACTCATACTTATCTATTTAAAGCAGGTCGTACAGTATACATTACTAAACTTGGCAGTATAAATAACAGAACGATAAACACACATACATTTAGGCTTACGTTATTTTTAAAATATTGAATAAAAAAAGCTTTAGAGCAGTTATATAAAGTTGTTCGTGTGGTGACGGATTAAGAATATGCTGTCGTGACACACACTTCTATTTATCGTATGGGTGTCGTAAGAGGCGACTAATGATACAAATTACGTAGGCCAACATCACTACAAACATAAGGAGAACTTGAAAAACCCTTTTTTTTTTTACGTGGTGGAATGCCTTTACGCACTTCGCTCCCCCCCCGCGGGGACAGGGGGTTCGCTTTGTGTGGGACTCCTGACTGACTCCAGCCAAACTACCCATTAAACCACCACGGTGTGCCACTCTGCGCCTGCGACGGGAGAGATCCGGGAACCGCTTTCTTACGCCATCCGGAACCCTCCCAGCGCCTGCCCGCACTGAAGCGGGCACCGTCTCTAGATGTTATACTCTCAATTTAGGGCGACGTACGGCACACGCGTAACGTCGCCCCCTCGCGGATGGGGGGGAAAACCCGTCCCGCCCATCCGCGGCCTCACTCAGGGCTGGTAGGCGCGCCTCCGCCGCCCGGTTTGCCCGCGGCGGATCGGGTCCGAGTGGAGGTCGTCCTCCCGGGCCTTCTCCGCCGCCTCCTTCTGCGAGATGACTTCCCCGCAGAAGGTCGCGACCGCGGTAAGAACTTGAAAAACCCTATACCAACCCGTTTGGTCAGTCCAGCTATGTCCAGTTAAAGACTGTTAGAGGCTGCTGATGTGGTACAGTTGTGGTGAGATCTTAAAATACTTTACCTTGATAGCTATAGTTTCACATTCGGAAAACTGATTCGGTCCTCGGTAAAAGATACTTCCAGGATCTTCGGATGAGCCTTCCTCACCTTTCACACCCCAGCCACAACTGAAACAAAATTTGTAATTACATTCTTTAAAATATTTCTTGATCTCTGAGACAGAAGGTTACCATACCGACGAAGTAACGTTGAACAAAGAATTTCATTTTGTATCAACTATATTTTCATTCTTGCGATGCGCTCATAGACCAGTTGCACTCGAAGGTAAAGCAATGACGGCGCGGTCAGTACCTGAATGGGTGACCGCTAGTGGCACGATACCAAGAGCGTCTCCATGTTTCAGAGGTCACGTTAAGCAGTCGGTCCCGTTTGTTATCATATGATAACAGTCGTGAAGCTTAGTTGGAGGCCTTTAGGCGGCTTATAAACATCCAGTGGCAAAATTATGTAGCCACAATATTGGCTTGCCAGTCCCCAACCCACACTCGGCTAGCGTGGCCGCCGACCATGGCCTTAACCCTCTCCTGAGAGGAGATTCGAGCCCAGTAGAGGGGCATTATGGGTTGTTGACGATAAAACGTAGAAGTTCTATCACAAATAAAATGCATAAATTGTAAATATAGAAATTCAAATTTAAAATATACCTCGATACATATATATATATATATATATAATTTTAAAATGACACTAGTGATAACCGTCATGCAGATCAGGCTATATTTTAAGGTCTATTATGTCTCATGGACATGGACTCATGGCATGGTTGGTTGTGGCTTCACAAATGCTAGTCTTAAGCAATTTTGTTACTTTTCACAACTGAATGAGGTTACCGGGGCCCCAACCGGAGCCCCAACAGGAGCCCCAACTGGAGCCCTAACCGGAGCCCATATACTTCTGGAGGGGAGATTTAAAAAGAATAAATCCATCTAGTCTCTATCCAAACAAGCAGAGTTTATATCTTGGGTACTAGACAACTGATATAATACTATTATATACTTTTTTTTTGTAAATAAATACATATTGTAGGTAAAAAAACACCTGAACGACGAAACAAATATTTGCAGATCATATAAACGTTTGGTCCGAACCGGGAATTGAACTCGAGCCATCATGCAGTGCAGTAGCGTACGCTACCGCAGTGTCAACGAGGAATCAAAGCACTTATGACTCTTGAGTTTCAATGTGTGAATTGTCGGTTATCCATTTGTTGTTTCACCCCCTTTTTTTCCCGTGCCGAAATCCCCTCGGATACCGCCTAATGTGGCATGTCGGACTCGGACCGACTAAAACCGCACGCCATCGCGGGTACTAGGAGCCGGAGAACCAGGTGCACCCAAGGAAGGAAAATCCTGGAACCTCGACGTACCTCCGGCCACCCATTGTTTGTAGGTGGCCCGCTCCTGTTTAGGAACCCTCGCGTCCCTATTTTGTACAGAAAAGGGCGCGAGCACTTCATAGGACTAGCCACCCTGGCCTGTTTCTGCTAGGGTGATATGTGGCCTCACCTGTCACCCTCAGGCTTGCGCTTATGGAGGACGGAGATCGTTTAGCGATCTCCGGCACCTGAGTCACGGTGGACAGGAAGAGTTCTAAACCTCTCCCGGTCTCGCTCCGCCATCTCCTTCGCAAGCATAACTTGCTCGCAGAAAGAGACGGCAGAGTTCCACGTGCTTTCGCTTCACAACATTGCCACGATCATATTCCCGAGCGAGAGAACCCCCACCCCAATGGCCGCCATGAGATCATGCCTCGGTTCCTCCCACGCCGGACATTCTGCCAGCACTTGGAGCGCCGTGTCTACGGTCTGGCCATCGTAGTGGTGGCACTCAGGCGTTGGCTCCTTGCGGATCAGACACAGGTGCTTTCCGAAGCATCCTTTCCCTGTGATCACCTGTGTCAGCCGATATGAGAGGCTCCAACGATCAATCCTCCATAACAGGTCTTAACGCCGCAATAACAACGTTGTTTTAACCCCTGTACCTCAAAAATAAAAAGCTACACTGACAACTTAATAACTCACCTAAAGTTTCTGTTAAGATCAACACCGATGCAGTCTCCGTAACGAGCGCGGTTCTTCCGCCACATTCTATCCGTCGTATGTGAATATTCGTAGCCATCTGGATTTGACACTGGCAATATATACCTGGGAAAACAGAAAAGGTGTTAAGTTTCGCCTGTCATACATCTGTAAAAACGTGTAGCTATTGAATTGTGATAATTGCACTCAAAAGAAATAGAATCGATACAAAAAGGCAATAGTCTTCTAACACGAATAAGATTTCCTCTCTGATCTTAATTTTTAATACATTTCAATATTCTCCCTTTAATTTACCACATTGTAAAAGTTGTCTACTTACTCATTAAAAGTCAACAAGAAAATTTATAAGTTTTTTGATCTCATCTTTTATCATGAGTTTTTTGTTAGTAGATTTTTAAATAAAAGTGATTAAGTGATATTTTTAGGCTTCATTCCTCCATTGTTACCTGATACACTTTACACAGCGAAATCATTGCTTAGTTACTTTTAAAAGTCACTCAAATCTAAGTAGCATTACTGATAAGATAAAAAAACATTTGCGCTATTCTGCAAACCCTCACCAATCTTTGTCTGTTATGTAATCAGGATAGTCTTTGAAATTCTTGACAAGCTGGTCAGCGATATACGTTACAACAGCGACGGTGATCCATTCCCGGGCATGCGTGGCGCCATCCAACCACACACCTTGGTTGTTTTCGTTACCGTTTGATATTTTTAACATCTGAAAAATTTTATGACATAAAACTTCTAACTAATTAAATATAATAAAAAGCCGTGTGCTATACCAGTTTGAACCAATTCGTGTTTAGTTCTTAGTAGTCTCGTCGCCCAAAAATATCTAAAAAGCCCTGCCTCGCGACAAAGAACTTAAATTTTCTACTTCACAAATAGTATTTTATACTTAAACATAATATAATTAAATAGATTTATTTCAGTCACTTCTATAAGTGCAAAATGTTATTATTTCTTTCGGCACAATAAACCATAAATAGGTGGTGGTCACCTGATATTGTTTCTCACACTCAAATTAATGAAAAAATAAAAGTATCCGCTCTATTCGTAATCATCGAGGTGTGATAATACTATATTGTTTCAATGTAAAAATACTGCAGGCATTAATTACTAATATGTATTTATAATAATAAATTCTTGCCTTTATTCCTCTGCCTTCTTCGGTTGTCCCAATACAAGAGATGGTACATAATTCGGGGTAGTCTAGAGCTAATTCGTCCATGAATGCGTATATCGTTTCCAGTCTGTGGTAATTTTCCCAATTCATTTTAGGTACTGCAACAGCCATATTTGTTAATTTGTGGTGACAATGAACAACTGATTTTCTGAAAGCGATTTCACCTTTTTATAAGTCTAGCTAATGGGTTCTAATGTACTACTATATTAAATTCGAATTAATCATTGTATTGACAGGTAATAATGAGATGTTGTTGCATATTAATTAGTTGATGTGATTCTAAGTAATAAATGTGTTAAATTGACGATCTGCACAATACGGTGATTAATTTTAGTAAATTTCTATAAAAAGACAAAGTTATTGGGATATAATAAAGTCGCTTTTTATTTTATATCTAATGTGTAAACAAATTATGCTATTATAATTTTGTAAATTTATCTTTGAAGTTTGTGCTATAAACGAGTATATTAAAATACAAGATTACTTTATTAGGCAATGCAATTATTAGGCATTTAACAGCCGAATCTAATTGACGAGCGCTAAATTGTTAAAGCCATGTATTAAATGAAATTCTTTGTATTATTTAAAATGTTAAGAATAACGACATGGTTATTATTTCTGAGTTAAGATATCATTTGCGTTCCAATAATAACTTACCTGATGGAGTACCTAATCAGTTTATAGAAATTACTTCATGTGTTCCACGATCGATTTTAGCAAAAAATTTTTGCAGAAAATTATGTACTATCAATTCCTCTTTAAGTTCCTTAACCTTCAATTAATCACTTAACTTTAAACAAGAGATTCCATTTTTACTATCAGTGTGGGGGTGTGAGTTTGGAGTTTGACGGTTGTTTTGGTCAAGAAGGTAGCAAATAGTTAATGGTGTAGAATGAATTTGTCTACTGATACTAGGTTCGTACACCAACCTGTTCGCATAGGATAAGCATTTGTTGCGTGCCGGGCAAGGCCGAAACAACTATTTGTTACCATTTCTTGTTCGTATAGGGAGTTGACATCAGGCATAGCTATTCTGTAGGGCACTTGTTTATCGCGCAACATATGGGCCACTTGTGGGGCCCACGTGCCCTCTACCATAACATCCATTGTACTTGGTTCTTCTTTCCATATGTTGATGGCTAGAATACCATTTATGAAACGGATATATCTTAGAATCAAACGTTGGACGTTTAAAATTACATACATTATAATATTAGATTTATAATGAGCATTCATTAAGACCAATGAGCATGTGTATGTTCAAGTGATTAATTTCATGGAGGAGCTCCACGAAGCATACAAAGTCTATGGTAGCAATTGATGAAATGAAATGTAATCTATTTTAAGATACTGATTTGCCGATAATCTTAAAACTAAGGGATGTGTAACGTTTAAGAAATCGAAACCGTTCTTTGGAATACCCATTATTGAAAATTATAGAAAAGTTTATAGAAGGGAAAACAAGAGCATTGATCGTATAAGATAGCATATACAACTTTGGCGAAATGCATTGCTTATATATATTTATAACCTTATAACGAAATGAAAAATATTATTATTGGAAGATACATTGACGTAACTTTTTATTGGTGATATTGAAGTTTTGAACATTTTAAAGTTTCTTGAGTTGGTTGGTTTAGTCAAATCAAGATAGCTAATACTTTCAGAACACAACTGGTAAGTCTAGACATTTTTTCACAGAAGGATAAAGCGCTGTGGACATGGACATCTTTAACCTTTAAAATTGACTTTTAGTGGGAGCTTCTTATAAGCTATGTGCGCTAAATTCTTGTCCGTAATATATATTACCCGAGAATAACGCGTGTGGAAAAAATAAGCTTAGAATCATGGAAAAATTATAGAAATACGCTTTAGCTAACTAAAATTTCTTTTTTAGGTGTAATAAAAAAAACAGGCGTTCATTGTTTTTGCATAATCGTCAGTTTTCGCAATAGAATATGATATTTTAGGAATGATACGACTGTTTAGTCATAGTTTTGTACGTAGATTGTTGAGTAAATGCCAGTGTTATTAGTATCAGACTTATATTATGTGTACGCACCTCCCACGGTATTTAGTGTTTTGAGGAACTCTCTCTGACCATTTCTAGTAAACTTTACCTCCCAAACTTGGGTATTTGAATCTAGGTAATCCACTTTGACGGCTTATTTACACAACTTTGACCCCGAAATATATGTTTATATTATATATCATTGCTTTTATTAATAGTTTTTATTTTATGAAAACATTACTATTAAATTTTGAGTTTTGCTGTCACCGAAAACTTTGACAGTAAAACTCATGGAACCGAAGGAAATTCTTTTTATTTCAGTTGTCAAAACTGGCATCGCAAATAATAAAAAATGCCTCAAAAAAGGGAATATAGTTGGCAAATATAAATGGCGATTACTTTAGTATTAGTATTAAGAAGGTGTTTTGGGAACACTCTATGAAAAAAAAAATCATATGTATGTGCATGCAGTTAGACTTCTTTTAAACAATCTCGTTGGTAAACAAAAGCTCTCTTAATCATATGACCTTTTAAAAACCCGAAACTAAAATCAAACACTATTAAGGGCAATTCTTCCAAGTTGCTGATGAAGTCCCTGATAGGCCAATGGAAACTTATCTACAAAATAATTAGAGATTTTAGTTTCACAAGTCTTAGAAAGAGACATATATGTCAGATATACATATATTTATCGGAAACTTTTAAATAGTGTTATGGCAGATAACTACTTGAAACCGTTAAAAATTACCGTGGGAGAGCCATGCTTCGGCATGAATGGGCCGGCTCGACCGGAGTGATACCACGGCCTCACAGAAAACCGGTGTGAAACAGCGCTTACGCTGTGTTTCATCGAGTGAGTGAGGATACCGGAGGCCCATACCCCAATCCAACGCCCCCTATCCCCCTCACCATCCCCTTTCCCCCCAGGCCGCCATAGTGTGGGTCACCATGCTGCATTGTTTTTTTTCGCATTGAGGATGGTGACCACCACTCTTGGATTCTGCTCATGCTTTCCATCAGGCAGGGCAGAGTCATTTTGGCAGCTTAAATATAAAAAAAAAAAACCTTTATAAGGAACTGTTGAAACGAGCCCTTAGTATTTTAGTTACCCTTAAAATTGATATCCGAGACACAATATAATTATGAGAATTTAATGCGTAAAAACCCTTTAATGTCCATGATAAAGAAGATGCATAGGCTGTGTTTCATTGCAGGACATATACTATTTAAGATTTTGAGTATACAGTACAATGTAAGAGTATAAGAAAAAAAATACGTTACCTTATAAACTATGAGGCTATATATTTGGAGAGTATGTTGAAGTGGCTGCTGACTTGCAATTTTATTGGACGAGATGAAGTTGTGGACTCGTCGGACAGATTATTTACTTGCACTTCCACTTGATGAGACGATTGTTTTGGCACAAGGGTATGATTGCTTACTTGAACTTCAGCTTGGTGGACAATAGGCACCTCAGAATGGTAACTAAATTGAACTTCAGCTTGAGGATGCACTGTCGGAGGTGTTACTATAGTTTTGCTTGGCTTTGAATTGGTTCTGGTGATATTTGCCTCAGGTTTGTCGGTTTGACTTTTTTGCTTTGATTCGTTTTCTTTTATACTTTCTTCATTTCTTTCAGACTTCGATACTGGATCTTCGCATATTCCTATTACAGGCGTTTTATAACTATCTACAAATTCCATTAACGCGATCATGCAGTTTAAAATTTCTAAGCCCGTCTCTGCAATTTCTTCCTTAGGTACTTTAAACTTATGTTTCTTGCTCCTCAGTTCTATGAGGTAGCAGAATGGAATACCGACTTCTCCGTGCGACCAATCGTTACTGGTGCCAGACGCTTGATACATAACATCCTTCGAAATGCCCACTTTATATGTATTACCGTTTGTATCATAGATAGCCTGTTTACAAATAAATATATTACTTATCTCTAAAGATAACGTTAAAAGTTTCGTTGTCCTTTTGTGACTCAAACTCTAAATGTTTTTCTATTTTAAAAGTCAAAAGATAGTATTGTTTGGTGATAAAACAAGGGTTCTAACGCTATGAGCACACTTTTCTGTGCCAAAAAAAGTATGCAGTACAGTGTAGGTGTATCATATAAACTATATTATGTAGAAAATTTATGCGAGACTGTTGTCCAATATAAGTATAGAAATACCTGTGGTACGGATTTACCAGATAATAAGGTCAATATTTATAATATTTTACCTTCGACATAACAGTAGCACCTTGAAGAAGTTTTATGTAATCAGGAGCTAAGTCGTCTTTATACGCAAAAGGCATAATTATAACTTGTCCAAAGCTGTGCAAAGTAATATACACCTTAAAAGTTACTCCTGAGTGCAGAAATATATCCTGGAAAATAAAAATATGTGATAATTAATAGAGTTATGAAAGATTACCGAAAAATTAAGCTTTTGTGATTGTGACGTGACTTTGGTTGCGTGTATTTCGGTTATTGCGGTAAAGATTTTAAAAAAAGAGTAGCATAAGTCCTTTCTTAAGAATCAATGTATCTCCATCCCATATTTCACTGAAATTGGTGCAGCGTTCTAACCGTAAAAACGTGATAGACAGATAGGCAAAGTTACTATCAGTTACTGAAAGAGAAATTATAATGTTATCCCATATTTCATTGAATTTGGTGCAGTAGCTTAACCGTAAAAACGTGAAAGGTAGATGGACAGAGCTAATTTCAGTTACTAGCAAAGAATTTATAATATTTTCATTATTTATTAATTACTTAAAGTTTATAAAGGAGCCGTGTTTTTTGTAATCTACCTGTTCGTACGATACAAACGGCGAGCAAAACGTTTGAGAACGCGCTTCTGATAATGCGAAGAGCATTTTTAGGAATAAGGCTTTGGCTGTCTGTCTTTGTTATTATTGCTTTAACAGTATGATATTGTTTGATATGGTCAACTTTATTTAAGAAGTATATAGATGTTGTTTACGTGTTAGGAACTATGATGTAATAAGAATAAAAAATATATCTAGTTGTAGGTTATAACTAAAAACCTACTATCTATTATATAAATTATTACTCTATAATGCAAACAGCGAATAAAGTTTAACATTACAAAGCGATATAAAACCGTTACATTGAAAATGATTTATAGCTAAATCCTGTTTGCAGTTTAATCTCTGCATGCGATACCGACGACACGATTTCGGAATCAACGCACATTACTGCTAAATGATCGCGCCCGATTCCAATCATCATTTGCAACATTTAAATGTATTAAATTGCTATTCATTTACTGTATCTAATTATGCATAACGTATAGTACGTTGTGTCTCGTTTTATTCCCTTTAGGATTAGAATCAGTAAAGAAACAATGCGGAAAAACTATTATAAACTTTTGCGAATTTCAATAGAACAGTAATGGTGATAATAAACCAAAATAAATTAAAAGCGACCACAAAAACTGTCCATACGAGTAGTTGCAAAATTATTTAAACGAGCTGACCCGCGCAATTTTGTTTGCGTCTAATGAGAAAATGTATTGTTAACGAGAGACGCAGATGCATGCTCCCCGTTTTTGCAATATTTTTCATTTCTGCTTTGTTTACCGTATTGGTCGTATCGTTCTTTTTCCCCCGTGCGGTAATTCTCTCCGATACCACCTCCTGGTGGCATGTCGGACACGAACCGACTAAAACCGCACGCCGTCTCTGGTACTAGGAGCCGGGGAACCAGATACACCCTAGAAAGGAAAACCCTGGAACCCCAACGTACCTCGGGCCACCTATGGTTTCTAGATGGCCCCATCCTGTGTGAAAGCCCCGATGTTTCCGTAAATGACCCAATAGGAGGGGGCGCGAGCGCTGCGAAGCGCGCGCACCCCCACCCGAAACTGCTTCTGCTAGGGCGACAAATGGTCACATCTGTCATCCCCAGGCTTGCGCTTATGGAGGACGGAGATCATTTCGCGATCTCCGGCGCCCGAGTCGTCCCGGGCCTGGCGGACCGGAAAAGTTCTGAACCTCTCCCAGTCTCGCTCCGAATATAGTTTTAAACCTAGCTTGATAAATGGGCTATTCAATTGGAAAACCATTAGCGGAATTAAACTAAGCGTCCACGCGTGACGCTGTGACCAAGGGAATTAGGGCTTCATTTAGACTGCCTCGGTGTGGAAGTGGTAGCGTATACCACTGCTGTGCTAGAGGTTTCGGGTTCGATTCCTGAGTCGGCCCAAGTGTTTGTATGATCTGCAAATATTTGTTTCGGAGTTTGTGTGGTTTCTACCTATAATACCTATGTATTTACAAAGAAAAGTATATATTTATTAATATCAGTTGTCTAGTACCCATAGTACAAGTTTTGCTTAGTTTGGGACTAGATGGCGTTGTGTGTTAAAATGTCTGAAAATATTTATTTATATATTTCTATATACATACACATGTGTCGGATGCCATGATGTCTTTTCTAATTCTTGAGTTGCATTAATTCTCGAATTTGTTTAAAATAATTAAAGTACTTATTTATGTTTATGTCATGAAATACTATATACTTACTCTCATAGCTGCAGTTTCAGGTTCAGAAAACGGACGTGGCCCACGGTAGAATGAATTAGTCGGTTCGTCCGATGAGCCTTTGCCACCCCACCCTAAGCTATAAATAATTTACAATTCTCTTTATACAAATGCCAGTTTGAAACGTGTATTAGAGTGAATTTCTTTCCGTTTGCCACTTACTGCATACATAAGCACTAATTTTATTTAAGTCAAAACTAAAGTGAAAGTAACTAATTTCCGCCTTCGGTATTCTAACCAATACGACATTTAAACCTACAAGAAAAGAGAGTACTCCTTCTTAAAACGCCTCTGGTGTTGCGGGTGTCCATGGGCGACAACAATCGCTAACCATTAGGCGGTACGTCTGCTAGTTTGCTACCTATATCATAAAAAAGTGGTGTCAGGTTAAGAACACGGTGTAACTACCATTTATTCATCCCACGGGTGTCATAGGAAAACATCACTGCAAAGAGAAAAAAAATCTGAAACAAATCCAATGCGGCGCAAATGCTAGCGTGGTACAGAAAGGCAAAACCTACTTACTAAGGCCTAGTGATATAGTATGGCCAGTTATTTTTATATATGAGCCAGAAAAAATGACTCTACTATGCCTGATGGAAAACATAAGCAGTATCAAAGAGTGCTTACCATACTCATTGCGAATACAATGCAATGACCCACACCATGGCAGCCTAATGGTGCTTCTTCGTTAAACACGACAGCACGACTTCTCTCATTTTAGATTGATCTTTTGGGCGAGAGTTGTACCACCCCGGTCATGTCGTACCAAAATCAATGTGGCTCTATCACCTTTAATGTTAATTTAAGCAACTTACCTGAAATTTCTGTTAAGATCGACACCAAATAGCTTATGCCGGATATGAGCTTTGTTTTTACGCCACATACGATTTTTCGTATGCGTATATTCGTATCCGTCAGGGTTTAAAACTGGCATGAAGTACCTGAAATAAATATCATATAGCAATAGTCTTGATTAGGAACAGAATCGTTTGATGCTCGGCCAGTAGTTGGAACTTTCTTCAATTCCACAATTTATATATTTCTTTCTAAATGTAAGATTCAGATTAATTTTTAAGATTATTTAGAGGCAGTTAGCTATCTACCTCAAAAGAATCACTGAATTATCTAATGGACGGCAATAAGGTTGTCCCTACTAAATGAGGCAAATTTAGAATTGGCAAAATATTGGTGATTAAACGTCTTTTTTTGAGAATATAAATGTGTGTATATTAGTTAAAAGTTTTATACCAATCTTTGTTTCTAACGCTCTCAGGTAAGCTATCAAAGTTTTTGGCGATGTGATTGGCGACAAAAGTGCTGACGGCGGGCGCGATCCACTCCCGGGCGTGTATGCCAGCATCAATCCACACTCGAGAGTTTGAAGCATCGCTATTCGATATTTTCAGAATCTATAACAACATTTTTTTAATAAAACAATTTACAGATATATAATCTTAATAATATAATTTGAAAGTAAGTTTGTAAATTTGATTGTTTTTGATGCTTCAAGGTCGGCAAATCCTCATTTGTTCAACGGCTTTTAAAAAAGGACATGACGAATTTTTCATTTCAGTAAAATAATTATTCCTAAGAAACATCTGCATAAAATATATATTATTATATCACATTAATAGCCTATAATACTCCAGGCCTGCATTTTATTTAATTAATTTTTTATAAAAGATAACTACAATATACATCCTGTGTAGCGAGGATTTTACAAACACACATGAAACGGACACAGAACACCTAGACTAAGAACAACAATTTTTCGATGACACAAAATATTGTTCCATATGGGATTTGAATCCACAATACTTGGTGCAGTAGAAAGCGGCGTGGCGACCGCTTAAACCATTAGGCCAACCGTGCCGTCAAATTATTACACCACGCCGCCACGCCAGTCAGACGGTTTGTACAGGATTGCGTTTAAGTTTTCTTTCTCTGCTAAAAGCTATACTTATCAACAAAAGAAAATTACGGGTGGAAGTAAAATATTTTTTTGTATTTGCTTCATGGATTCGAAAATAAAACATTATAAAAACATGCAAACTCGTAAGTGCTTGCTGGACAATGTTTATTTTAAAATTAATTTCAAAAGAAATCGTATATGTTTACGTACTTTCAAATCTCGGTTTTCTAAAGATTTACCAATTACTCCAGTAGTGCATAGAGACGGAAATTCAATTTCCAAATCATCCATAAACTTGTGTATTACTTCCAATCGATGATAATTGTCCCAGTCCATTGATACTTTTGTGGGATCAGACTCATTTCCTGCTTCAATATAGAAAAGCATTTATCATTACAAAAAAAAAACAACTGAGGCGCTCATAGCCCAGTTGCACTCGGTGATTAGAAACAATCAGCGAGGATAGGCAACGATGGCGCGGTCAGTACCTGGATGGGTGACCGCTAGTGGCATGTTACCATGAGCGTCTCCGTGATTCGGAGGTCACGTTAAGCAGTCGGTCCCGGTTGTTATCATACGATAACAGTCGTGAAGCTTAGTTGGAGGCCTTCAGGTGGCTTAAAAACATCCAACGGCAAGATTTACGTAGCCACAACGTATCCTTGCCAGTCCCCAACCCGCACTTGGCCAGCGTGGGGATGTATGGCCTTAACCCTCTCCTGAGAGGAGACCCGAGCCCAACAGTGGGATATTATGGGTTGTTGTTGAGAAGGTTAGTGACCTAATTAATAGACCATCATAAAACGACCAACCGTACTTAGTAAGTACTTAAGTCTATTCTCTACTTTTGTTAGAGATTCACGAAGAAGTTTCTGTACTCAAAAAATTTAACAAAAAAAAACGACTTCATGAAACTGGACCACACAGGAAGTATCAGCTTTCAAATAAAAAAAGAATAATCAAATTGGTTTACCCAGTTGAAAGTTCTGAGGTAACAAACACAAAAACAATATACAGTCGAATTGAGAACATCCTTTTTTTGTTGAAGTCGGTTAAAAAGTAAAAACTTTTGATGCAATTTATATAGCATACAAGCTGACCGAGCAAACATTGTTTTGCCATATATAAGAAAGCAAAAAAAAAAATAGATGTGGGTCACCCACCACCGCAAATTTATCAAAAATACAATGATGTTGGTCGAAACAACGAACGAACAAAATTTCATAAAAATCGGTCCAGTCGTTTCGGAATAGTTTAGTAACAAACACCGCGACACGAGAATTTTATATTTATGGCATAGCATATATCAGTCGGGTTAATACGAATTTACTGACACCTCATTCATGAAAATCTATGGTTCAGTATTTTATACGCTATAGTGGAGCAGAGAAACAAATATACCGATAAAAATCTTTGTTTTTGGCTTCGCCGTAGTTTGATAAAAATGAAATATATGTTAATTGATCTTATGTTTAACAGGTATTATCTTACTATATAAGGCATTTACACCTGTATACCAAAGATTGTATACTTTTATAATATATTTTAAAGAATAGAAAAGATTCCTAACAAATGAACACGCGTTTACTAAAGTCATAAATTGTAATGATTGTCATGCAGTCAGCACGGTACACTGATAATAATTATTAGCCGTACATCTTCATACAGTATAATAAACTACGGAGATCGTTTTTCGTTTTTGCGCAAGACGGTCCCCATCCACATTTTTTTAAATTTTTAATCATTAATTCCATCACGACGAAGACTTGAAGACTCGAAGACTTTGAATTGAAGACTTGAAATACTTGTCAACGGCAGAAATAGCTGATCCGGCTGATTGCCATATCAACAAAAGAAGAAGATAATAAACTACACAAATATTTTCTATTGTCAATAATTTCATTAGACGGATTAGAAAAAAATATACGACTTATTGAGTTCTGAGAAATGCATATTCTTCTTAATGGGTATTATATTTTTTAGGTTCTCTGTACTTACCTTTAAAATTATCAGTTAAATAGTCGTTTAGCGCACACATGATGGGCTTACTTCGATTGGAATGGCACGACTTTTTATTTCTAGTTTTATAAATAAATTCGTCCACTACGTAATGTTCATTCCGGAATGCATGAGCTGGAGTGCTTTCGATTTCATAATATTGTTCAAAGTCTTGAATTTCTTTCGGAGAAATAACTTTGAAATTTTGTTTGGATCTCGATGATCGATGTGTTTCAGAAAGTGATGGTCTACGGGAGCTGCTTTGTGGCATTGTGATAAATAATCTTGGAGTATTATTTATAATTAAGGTTGATCCATGTGTATGTACTTGTTGTTGTATTTATATATTTTTTTATATATTTTGTAGAACAAAGTTATGGGTACTGTTATGACATTTTGATTTATTCTGCTAGCAGTATTACCATAAATCTAGAATTTGAGTTCATTGTTGCACAACTTAATAGTGGAGGTATTTATATATATAATTTTTATTTTAAAAAACATTTTAGTAGAATTTTGCTGAACTTACAACCATAAATAACTATCTTTGACATAATTTATCAATTCGTACTTAGATTAATGCGTTCAAACAAAGATACAAATTCTTTTGACTTCATCATATGAGTATAGATAACAATTACTTTATCATTTTGGTCTTAAACTATTTTAAGTCTCCTCTTTTTCAAACACATTAAAGATGAGTGACGTCATAGTTAAAGAATAGAGTTCAAGAGGCTCGAATAAAAGATTCATTTGATTTCAAAGAGATTGTTAAAGCATTTTTCACATTGAATACTAAGTCAGGGTAGTGGCAGTTAAGTACTTAGCGAGCGTCGCGACGCGACGGTGGCCCATGAACAGTGTCTAATGAAAAACAAAGCTAAGACATCGTACAGACTGTAAGGCAGAAGTACAACTGAGGTTTTTTTTATTTTTATATAAAGATATTCCTAGAATTGTAATCTCACTGGTATAATGGTCAGGCTTTTTTATTTTGGATGTAAATTTTTAATTTAATGTTCACTTCCCACTTTTTTCAAATATTTGTGTATTGTTTGTATATGACTTGGCTTCTCTGCGTATGTTATACCTTTATTATATTTAGCCCTCTACCTGAATAAAGCTTTTTTAAAAACAATTTTATTTATGTAACTTCAATATTTCCTATTGCAGTAACTGCATATTCGAGAGTAACAGGTGAAATCCATTCACATTAAGAAATGTGGAAACACTGAATGTTGCTACCTCTTCGAAGTCATCACTGAATTTAAATTTATATTAATCAAGATTGAAAGTAATGAGAGTTGCTCGCAATTGAAGGACGGCAGTGTATTTGTGTATTTTTTATGTAAAAGCTGTCAAAAAGTTACATGTGTCATTGACGGTGGTAGCCACTTACCATCAGCTGTACTGCTGAGCTGTACCTGTTTATTTGCCCCATACACCATAAAAATATAAATCAAATTTTAATAAATAAATAAATAAATATGTTCAGATATTTTAACACGCAACACCATCTAGTCCCAAACTAGGCAGAGCTTGTACTATGGGTACTGGATAACTGAATAATAATAATAATAATAATAATAATATGATTGTAATAATAATCATATTATAATATATATTATAACATAATGATAATAATCATAATGTAGAAAACATTTCTTGTCATTCTACGTTTCAAATTACCTTATAATAATTGTATTATCGTATACCTTATAAATGGTTGTAAAGCTCTGTTTAATAAAAAAATTAAATACATTTTTGATATATAGGATGATTTAATTACAAAGTATTTTTGTTTATAAAACGCAACTAAGTAATCTGTACTATCCTATACTGTGGCAGACTCTACCGCTTTACCACCCCTGTACACCCACTTGGTGCCTACATTTTGCGACTAATTGTTAATCCCTGTATATTTCGTGAATATCAAAGCAAAATCGACCTTCTTACTACGACATATAGCGATAAAAGTTTGTTAGGATAAATAGTTTTAATATGAGCATCGTATATCAACTAGAATAACTAATTACAAGAATAAGATGTAATGTTAGGATTTTATTGGTATTGTAAGGATCTTGAGAATTCAAGAAGATGCTGTCAGTACTTCCCATTTCAAAGTTCTGATTACTCTATCCACCACTATAAGATACTTTAAGGAGATTTGTTTTAGAGTTTTTAAGGATCAGTCAGTCATAAGCAGGGTGCTTTCAATTTCTATTTGTCATTATTTATCATAGTGATTGTGCTTAAACATAATATCTGTATATTAATACGTGAAGCAAAAACTTTTTACAAATATTGCGCTGGAGGAGTATGAATTTTGGCACACTTATAGTTTATATTGAGGCGCTCATAGCCCAGTTGCACTCGGTGATTAGAAACAATCACCGAGGGTAAGCAACGATGGCGCGGTCAGTACCTGGATGGGTGACCGCTAGTGGCATGTTACCATGAGCGTCTCCGTGATTCAGAGGTCACGTTAAGCAGTCGGTCCCGGTTGTTATCATACGATAACAGTCGTGAAGCTTAGTTGGAGGCCTTCGGGCGGCTTAAAAACATCCAACGGCAAGATTTACGTAGCCACAACGTATTCTTGCCAGTCCCCAACCCGCACTTGGCCAGCGTGGGGATGTATGGCCTTAACCCTCTCCTGAGAGGAGACCCGAGCCCAGCAGTGGGACATTATGGGTTTTTGTTATAGTTTATATGTAGGAGAAGTGCAGAGTGCTAATATTTTTCAAAAATAGTGCTTATAAAGTACATTAAATCAACAAATAAAACATTATACACATTGACATTTAAACATTATACACATGATACAAACATTATACTGAATGTCAAAAGTAGCCATTATGAAATTTTGGATTAAAGAGGTGTTGACAAAAGAAATTGTTGTTACTTTACACTGTTGGAGAGATCTACCAACATATTACAAATCGTCATGTTATCGATATTGATAATGAAACTTTGAACTATAGTTGGAAAAACCATCTATAGCTGAAGTTTTGTCACCAATTGCGCGTAATTTGTATACAATAATGATACATTATCAAATTAGTTTTTAAATGTTAAACTAAAGTAATCATTTTTTTATTGAATTCATTTCTCCCAAACCTTTAGCCAGAAATAATTTTGAGTAGTGTTTTGTTAATCAACAAACTTCACAAATACACTGCTAAATGGTTTTAGGATCAGTAATGAGTCTATGACGTCATGTCTTAGACTTCGTCTGAGTGAATTGATTTAATCTACACTAATGTTATAAAGAGTAAAGATTTGATTGTTTGTTTGTTTGTTTGCAATGAATAGGCTTCGAAACTACTGAACCGATTCGAAAAATTCTTTCACCATTAAATTAAAGCTAAATCATCCCCGAGTAATATAGGTTAAATTACATTTGTAAACAAGTTAGGGATCCCTATGAAAACTCCCATAATGAAACCCAAGGGATTTAAAAAAGTACCGGTAATTCCCTATATTGCATGTGCTGCGGAAATAATTGACGACAGAGCAAATTTATATTTATTTATACTATGATTTTATAGGGGAATGAATGATACTTATATAAGAATATGCTACTACAAAAAAGATTTTTGGGTAAATACCTATATCTAACCGTGCGAAGCCGGGGCGGACTGCTAGTGAATGAATAAATTTATTCTTTGGAAAAAATATCGATGGTAACGTCCTCAAATTGTTATTTCGTAAGTAATAACCAGTGATATGTTCAAAGGAGAATCTCAGTTTTAGGATCTAATCCGTACTAATTAATTCTTAAGAAAAAAATACGGCACATGAGTGATCAGGGTAAATGTAACGAGCTTAACAAGCGTCTCCGAGGGGTGAAGTCGAGGGGGTACAGGGTCGTTGGGCGGCATTCAGGGGGACACAATTAAAAAGATAAACGCGCGTAAGAAAGGGCCGAGGTGACAGTTGGGCGTTGCGCAGTTAGGGGTACACCGTCTGGTTAGCGGGCTACCGACAATTCTTGAACGTTACTACTGGTTTTCAATTTCAGATTTTAGGATTAATTAATTAAATTTGGTATTGGTTAAGATTGTTGAAATCGCTAAGTGGTTTATCCCCAAATTCCAGTATCATTGTGAAGTTAATGGAGAAGGTTAAATGTTTCATTAAGATCAGCTGATCTTAATAAACATAACAGTTTTGTACATCATATATCATAATGGATGAATGTAACGCATTTTTGCATATGATTACTCGATTAAGTGCTTGCTTTTTAATTTTGTATAGTACACAAATTTGTTTTATTCATCATTTTTATTATAATTTATTGCGCTTTTAAAAATTAACAACATAAATGATTATTTTAGGGTTATTGTGTTTTTTATTTCATGGATTCTTCTACTCGAATGGCGCAGTGGTAGCGTATGTGAGTGTTATTCTTGAGGTCTCGGGATCGATTCCCGGGTCGGACTGCCGTTGGGTTTTTCTTTTAAGAAATTTTCAATATCAGCCCGGAGTATAGAATATAGTGGTGTTTCCCACGCGTACCTTAGAGAGCCCGTTAAACCGTCTGTCCCGGTTGTCATGAACATCTATGGCAATCGTTATTGAGAGGTCAGTCAGTGCAATCGCTAACCACAAGACCAACGAGGAAGGCAGTTTAAATACCTAAGTACTTCCGTGGAAAATATATATGTTTCGGTGATAACAAGTCACTCCTTAGATTCAAAACTCGAATGAAAAGTTCCACTTTTGTCGAGTACAGATGGTAAGAGTTTGTTTCATTAGTGAGGCGAGGAGTGCATGGGCGATGGGCGACGCAAGGGTGGTCGAGTTGCTTACACAAAATATCTGATTACCTGTAATTATCGAACTCAAGCTTATTGGGCTATAATTCTTCATTATAATAACATTTTGACTGCCTCGATGCAGTGTATGTGACTGCTGTGCTGGAGGTCTATAGTTCGATTCCCGGGTCAGACCAAATGATTGTATGATCTGTCAATATCTGTTCTAGACTTTTGGTGTTTCCTATGTATATTGTATATATATTTACAATAAGTATATAAGTATTCTCTCAGTCATTCTAGCTTCTATAGTATAAGCTCTGCTTAGTTTGAGGCTAAATGGCGTTGTGTGTCAGATGTTCGAAATACTTATTTATTATTTATTTATTTATTGTGCGAGATATTCGATGCCAAAGAAATGCTGTACTACTGGACGCATAGCTCAAAGATTAAATAATCCAGAAGTTTTATAGGTTTATAAATAATTGTAATCTTTTTATTTAATGGGGGTCAAACGAACAGACGTAACGCCTAATGGTAAACGATTACCGCAGCCCATGGACACCCGCAACACCAGAGGCATCACAAGTGCGTTGCCAGCCTTTGGGGGATGGGGAGGGGGATGGGAGGAGTGGTTGAGGTATTGGCCTCCGGTATCCTCGCTCACTTGATGAAACAGCGTAGGTACTGTTTCACACCGGTTTTCTGTGAGGCCGTGGTATCTCTCCCGTCGAGCCGGCCTTTTGATGCCGAAGTGTGACTTTCCCACAATGGGCATAAGTAAGCGAACGAGTTTTGGTGTAGAGTAGAGTTTGTATCTGTATTTGTTTTCAAAAATAAGGAGTACCATAAGTTGTTTTAATAAGAAACAGACAATGTTGTTTTGGTAGTTCGTCAAACGACTAACGTGTATGTACAAATACTTAAAGTTATAAATATTTAATATTTACAAGTAGTAGAGAGATACGTAAGTAACTTCTTGATGCTTCTTCTTGACTACACGGTTGGTCTAGTGGTTTCAGTGGTCGCCACACCGCTTCCTGCTACGCCAAGTGTTGTGGGTTCAAATCCTACATGGGACAACACTTTGTGAGATCCATAAATTGTTGTTCTAAGTCTGGGTGTACTTTGTGTCCGTTTCATGTATGTTTGTAAAGATCCCCGCGACACAGGAATGTATATTCCTAATGCGGGAGTTGTCTTTTTAAAAATGAATAAAATTAAAAAAAAAATGAAAACGAATGATGTAGTGAAATCTCAAGTAGTGAAAATTTATAAGTTGTACGTTACGTTTGTTTGCTGTATGATTACCACCACCATACATCCCCATTCCCCAGCCTCCAAAGGCCGGCAACGCACTTGTCCATGGGCGGAGGTAATTGCTTACCATCAGGCATTACGTCTGCTTTTTTGCCTCCGATTCCATAAAAAAATGTAGTAACTGTTGGTACATAAACTTAATAAATAAGAAGTTTTCTTCCTCAGTTACTGCATTATTTCTATACACGTAAAGGATTGTTAGAATAAACTACACTTAGTTATTTCACTGCCGAAAGACCCTACCTATTTAATTCATATCATTAAAAACTTCGCACATCTCACGCATGGCTTTCTGATCATGCTTTATGTACTATGACAACCAGACCACTGATAATTATACTTAAGTATTTCTAAGGGATTAACCCGAACTCGGGCACTCGGCCAATGTGGGTACGTATGGCCTTAACCCTTTCCTGAGAGGAGACCCGAGCCCGTCAGTGGGACATTAAGGGTTGTGGATGATGATGATGATTTTAAGGGAAAATAAAGACACAGAGTTAATAATCGTGCTTATCGTAAATTATTTTTCATACTCAGTAGAAAGGATCACAAACTATTTCTTGACTAACAGCTCGTTGAGCTCAGTTATGTCATTTGGAATATATCTTGCGTCGCGGTGGACTTTACAAACATACATGAAACGGAAACAATGAATACTCAGATTCAAAACAACAATTTGTGGATCATAACATTTAGCACAATAGAAAACGGCATGCAGATCGCTTAATCCACTACGCCATTCATGCACTTTCTAATATATATTTTTTCAAATTCTCATGAATAGACACAAAAAATTCATTAAAATCGATTCAGCCGTTTAGCCGGATAGAAGAAGAAAAGTTTGATTGCGGAAATTGGTCGCCTCATTGCTCTTAAATGTGGTGACTCCCGCTCTGGTTCGTCCCTGGTGCAGAGGATGGCCGTTGCTATCCAGCGGGGCAACGCTGCTAGTGTCATGGGCACTTTTTCGCCGGGAGCGATCCGGGGTAGGTTATTATGATGACATGAATTATTTCATTGTGTTTGATTGATTTTGAATATTTGTATTAAAAAATTTGAACACCAGCCAAAGTAGTTTTCTACTCTTAAGGTGAATTTTGATTCTTCAATATTCGATACTTTTATGAGCGTAACATAAATAAACATTTTAGTTCTTCTTCTTCTTTTGATGATATGGCAATCAACGGGATCAGCTATTTCTGCCAATGTCAAGTATTTCAAGTCTTCAATTCTAAGTCTTCGAGTCTTCAAGTCTTTGTCATGATGGAATTAATGATAAAAAAACATAAAAAATGTGGATGACATGAAATGGGGACCGTCTTTCGCAAAAAAAAACAACATTTTAGTTTCATAACCTTTTTTATTTCTGTAGCCAAGTAACAAATGACATGCTTTTTAGATCTCCATTTCGTAGCTCATTAGAAGTTTATAAGGATTACAATATCCAAATACCATAGATGACACAGTTTAAATTGACATTGACATTTAAATATATGTCTGTTTCGGTATAAAATTTATTATATAATTTGTCGATCAAAGACTTCATAATACTTTGGGTAGTAATAGGAAGTCTTTGGTAGCTAAATAAAATAAAATATTAGAATCAAAATTTCAGTAGGTTCCTAGGATTGCACAGGGCATTTTTACAAATGCCCAGTGCCATTAATATTTGTCAAAGTGGCACGAAGAGACGTAAGGTATCAAATATGGGATGTAAAATGTGTAAAAGAAGGACAAAGGACCTTTTTGAAAAATTTGGACAGCAAAGGCGGTAAGTACACCAGTGAAAGTTTGTCGCCAGAACATTATGAAATATTCAATAAAATATCGGAATGTCTGAACCATCTAGAGCATATTACATTACTTGGATCATAGGTTATAGTGTTTTCATATTCGTTTGTTGATGACAGATGACTAGTAGATTATTTTCATTAATTTTTTTTTAGTTGATAAAAGTGCTCGTCTTATTAGCCGCAGAACTGATTACCGTTAGGGTAAACGAATTCTTGAGTGGAGTGATGATCTGCTCAAAACGGCTGGCAGGAACTGGATGCGAGAAGCCGAGAATCGAACCAAGCGGCGTGAAACTGGAGAGGCCTATGTTCAGCAGAAGACTGTAATAAGCTGATGATGAATATATAAAAGGCAAACGAGCAGATATGTCATCTGACTTTGACTGTGGCAGTAGGGTCAACATCTTAGGGTAGAGTTGCTATGCTATCATAGAGTTCTATGATTTGGGCACCAAGAACCTTACTCACACAGTAAAAAGTAACGACAAAATTGTTCGACTGTGGTAAGAGCCAATTATGGGAGCAAATTCAGGAAATTAGCACTGCATTGAGAAGGAAAAGTTGAGACAGATATCAATTCGTCTGAACAGCATATTATAGTATGCCAAAATATTAACTTCGAATATAAAACCAATTGATGAATCCTAAGCTATAGTTGAAACGTGTATGATCTTTAATGTTTCTTGATTTTTAGCTATAACAATAAACAGAGATGACAAAGGTCGAACAGAAGTAATGGTAAATGGATCTAGGGTACTGCACGTAAAGAACTTATTGCGCTCCAGGGACATAGAATATGAAGTGGTTACCAACGATATCTTTTCTTCCCAATATGCAATGGGTACGTCGCCGAAACGTGTGCGCAGCCCTGATCCTAGGCGAATTCGAATACAATTACCTACCGGTACTGTTTTATTATTTGCTAGTATATATTTTATCCCTTGTTTATTATTAGCTAGATTTTACTACCCCCGTCCGCGTAATTCAGTAGACTTAGACTTAATTTGTGGAATATAGTACCGACTTACTGGACTAGTTAGAAGTGAGTCGTTAAATGATAATGCACATACAACTGGTTCATCATTTATCTACCAACGGTTTTGGATGTGTTAAAAACATCTCTCCTTCAGAGCTATCCCGTGAGAGCATACCGAACTACGAAATAACTACTAGCCCTACATCGCGCAATAAAAGCTATTGAAATGAAAGTCCCTTTTACAATAAAATATATTGATAATCGATCAAAACGTACCAAAGATTTAAATAAGAACTTTTTTTTTTGTAATATCTTACATCTACCCACGTATTGTTCTCATTAGTTGAAAATAAGGTTTTACTGTAATTATTGTAAGTCGTAATTTCTCAGAATTTGTGTCTATTTCAGTGTCACCGTTTTCATTCACAGGCACTTCTCGAGTGTTAGATTGGACAGATTTTTACCCACTGCCCACAATTTATAATTTTTTGGACGAATTAGAAAAAACCTTTCCTTCAACTTGCACCGTATCTGTTATTGGGAAATCAGTTGAAGGTCTAGACATAAAGGTATGATTATTTAAAGGCTCGAGCTACTAAATCATGTTAGTTATATTTTCTTCAACGTATCGTAAGTGATGAGATTGCTGCTTCGGGATCTAAGGTATTGATATCTTGAACAATTATCATCCAGAAATTGGTAGCTAGTACACATGTACTTGAATTTCTAAAACAGTTCATATTTAATGGAATATTTTTATTGAAATTGTATATTGGGGATCATTGGTTAAACTGCGGAATTAAAATAGTCGTTAAAACCCACTTATAGTCTATGGCGACTTCATATGGTTTATATTCAGTGATTTAACATAAATATATTTTTTTACAATGATTGATTTCGTAATTTTTTGCAGTTACTTAAAATATCTAACAGCAATGCAAATAACACTGGGGTATGGTTAGATGCTGCGACGCACGCAAGAGAGTGGATTGGCACATCAGTTGTGACATTCATAGCTAATTACATAGCCAGGAAATTTTCAACGTTACCGGAATATATTACAAACAAAGATTGGTAATGTAGTATCAAGTATGCTTACTTAAGAAATTTAATCACATCATGTAGTTCATAAACTATAGGTATCTATCTATAAATATATATATAATAAAACGAACGATTGCAAATTTTACTTACACGTTAATGGTTAAGTGTTAGTAGACCTATATCCAGTAATGGACTATTATAGGTTGTTTATATGTTGATAAGTCTAGTCATCATAAACGGTAATCGTTTGGTATAATGATACAATTATGAAGTATAATTTGCTTTTCCAAACATGGACAATGCAGTGAAAAGAGACAGCATAGGCAAAATTTGAATGAAATACAAACGAAATCCAGTAAAATATATATTTTATCAATTAATTTTAGTTATTATTTTTAACTTGAACAGGTGTTGTGTGCCTCATAACAAGTCGCCACAGCTTCTTGAATATAGTTAAAATTTTAGAATTTTTAACAGAGATAAGTACACTATTTTTAGGTACTTTCTGCCAGTGGTTAATCCGGATGGTTTTCAATATTCGCATTTGCATGATAGAATGTGGCGTAAAAACCGAGCTCTCTTCGGAAGAACCGTTACGGGCGTGGATTTGAATCGTAATTTTGGGTAAGTGTTATCATTTTAAGTTACTAGTCACGCACGTGTCCTCTCGTTGTGATCCCAGGATTTAGGATCCAATGAAAAAGCATCTTACTAGATCACCATAGTGTCACCATGTGCATTGTCTGCAATCGCAGTGAGTATTTCACTTATTTCACTAACTGTTGTGTGTATTAATTAGTAATTAGAAATGTGTTTTTATAGATATTGTTGGGAAAATACTGGCGGTGAACCTTCGGCTATCGACCCGTACAGTATTAATTACCGAGGTCCATCTGCCTTTTCTGAACCAGAAACAATGGCTATAAAGGTATGAACTATTCACATAAATGTTTGTTTGTATGTAACCGATTATTGTAAGCGTGTTTTTAGTTTTACTCTGTTTATTATATCAGTAATGTTTGCTTCAAATACGTTTTAGTAGCATGCCACATATATAATTTTGTAATTTTACAGGATATCATTCTGTACTCCGGCACTCCGTTTAAAGTCTTTTTGACATATCACGCATGTAGTGAAGTTATTGCGTTTCCTTGGTGTAACACATCTGATCCATGTCCTGATTACGTCACCTTATTAGAAGGGGGAACGGCTATGGCTAAGGTACGACGGTGACTTAATTTAAACACTTAAATTGTATTTATTTTGCACCATTTTCTTTGTGTTTCAGGCTATGTATGAGACGAATGGCCGTATGTATAAGGTTGGAAACTTCAAAGATATTATGTACCAAGCTTGTGGAACAAGTATTGATTGGAGTTACGGAACGGCCCATATTCCTTTTTCGTATCTAGTGGAACTAAGAAGTAAACAAGATCGTTTCTTGTTGCCCAAGTGTGAAATTTTAGATTGTTGTAAAGAAGCACTAAACGGTGTTATTGCTTTAATGGAGTTTGTTGATCGTAAGAAGTGTCTTAACTCTACCATAATTACTAAAGCTCTTCGACAATAGAATTGTTATGCGTAACCTTAATTTATAAAGTGCAATGTACTTTTACATAAATATAGAAAACTATCTAAAAACCAAACAAGATTTTTATTGTTAGCGCAAATCGCTCTAGTTAGATTTATTGCATCGAAAAAAACACATTGAATAATACGATAATTACAATTTCTTTACATCACAGGCAGCCACAACGTCAAGTTAAATTATTTACTTAATGCTCATCCACATATTCCATAAAACTGCTAAGACCATTCCAGATTTCAGTGCAAGTTTCTATAATTTGCTCCTTTGGTAATCTAAATTTGTATTTTCTACTTCTCAACTCAACCATGTACGAATAGGGTATTTTCGCTATGGAATAGCTCCAGTCCGTGCTGGTACCGCAGGCGTTATAAGTCAGGTCTTTTGTATTTCCCACTTTATAACTTATTCCATTTGTTTCATATATTGCCTGAAAAAAGATTGAGATTAAGCACTTGCAACATGAAAAATTTTTAATCTAATAGTAAATTATTAATGAACATCTGTTGAATATACAGTTTCTTAAAATTAGGAACTTGATATTAAGGGGCGAGATATTGATCGCTTCGTCACTATTTTCTTAATACAAACGGATTATAGCAAATACACTACTAAAAGCTCAATAGCATTACATATTGATGATGGCAGTACGCTATTCAAATTCTATTCTACTAGCCTATAGTCTCTTACGTGCAGTTACCCTGGACATCACCGCACCACCTTCAAGTAAATTCAAATAGTCTGGTGGAATTTCATTCCGACAGCCCCAAGGAAATATTATAAGCTCAAAGTAACTATGGAAAGATAAAAATACTTTGAAAGGAGTTGTGGATCCCAAAATTGTGTCCTAAAAATATATTATCAGTTTAATTATTTCAATTTAAAAAAAAAAAAAACATTTCATTTGCTATTTTAAAAGAGCCAGAATTAGTACCCTGACTGCCATTGCTTCTGGTTCTGAAAAAGGTTCCGGGCCTCTGAAGAATACACTTGTTGGTTCCTTAGATGAACCTTCTTCACCGTTATTTCCCCAACCATAACTGGAAGGAATTAGAAGTTACTCGATTAAACTCGTTCGTATAGAAAGTGCACTAAAATAAAACCTTATAGAATTAACATTTCCCAAAACAAAAAAGTTGCCTAAAACCAACTCACCTAAAATTTCTGTTTAGGTCGACTCCGCAACATTTCCCCCCGTACCTCGCCCTGTTTTTTCTCCACATGCGGTCACGTGTGTGAGTGTACTCATAGCCATCTGGATTTAGAACTGGTACAATATGCCTTAAACACACATAAATTTATATATTTATCCAATTGTCTACTAAAATATGATACTATTGGTATATATTAATTTGTAATAATGTGTAGTATAATAAACAATAACGCTTTTTTATTCTATTAAAAAAAACACACCACAACTACTCATGAATCCGTCTTTCAATCGATTTGTCCATCCAAAGATTGTCCTGGAAGAAATTGCTTTTTAGCGATAAGACCGCCATTTGCACATTGTCATTAATGAGTTGTATTCTACTTTATTCTACTCTACGCCATTCTCCGCTGATCAAAATTTTGGAGAAATCTTTTTCGGTTTTACCTAGATAAAGATATGTCAGTGAGTACTTAAATAAAAACAACGTCAATTGAAATAATTTACGGTACGGCTAGCGGCTAGTAGTATCGGCTTCATCCTCATCCTGTGCCTTGCCAAACAATCCTCAACAAGGCTAGGAATCTAATTCAAGAGTTAAAATCATAACACAAAAAGTTTCTATGTTTACCAGTCTTTGTCAGTGATCGAAGATGGAAGGGTTTTGAAATTCTTTACAATATAATTGGCAATATACGTGACCACGGCAGTGCTGATCCATTCACGTGAATGTATAGCTGCGTCCATCCATATTGCTTCATTAGTAGCGTTGCTGTTCGATATTTTTAACATCTGAAATATTAAAACTAAGAAATAAAGTATATTGTAATATTCAAATCCCAAAACTAAAATGAATCTTGATATAAATAATCTTCATCTTATTTATAGTATATAATAAAGTTAATGATAATGATTAATGTTCCGAAGTTATCTTGGTCGTCTTTAGGATTAATAATAATAAAGTTACTAATAACCTTAATGCTTCTTCCTTCCACTGATTTACCAATAACCGAAACTGTACATATAGCTGGAAAATCCCTTTCTAAATCTTCCAGAAATGAATAAATTACGTTAAGCCTATGGTATCTTTTCCAATTCATAAATTTTGCTGCAATTAAGAATATTTTAAGTAAAACATCGGAGGACGATGACAGTCTTGTTTTGTATGATTTTATTTGTTTGTGTAAAAAGTATTTATTTAAAAGACTAAAGAACGCTGCACACTATGGGATAAGAATGGCAGTATAATAGAATAGTATGCATTTACAATCTTTTAGAAAGAAAGTAAAGTAATTTCTTACAGACAACTTTTAGATAAACAAAACGACTGTCAACAGACGTATTCATAGGTAGTATAAAATAAAGAGTAGAATGATTAAGTATCAGTATATATTCTTGAAACTACATTGGGTTATCTAACTACCTGTTCGATAAACTTACTGTATTTGTAATCGAGTGCATTCTCTATTTATTTTGTCCTTATTTAATTATGAATATACTTATATATCAATCATTTTACCGTAACATATTTACTTCCTATAAGAATGCTGTTAGAAAATCCTACTCTATTATATATTACATAACAGTAATTGTAAGTCAAAATACTTACACTTTTTTCTTTTCTTGTGGTGTAATACGATGCCTGGCATCAATGGTAATTTCGTTAACATAGCGCGGCGATCTGAAAATCATGATATATTACGGTATTAGTTTTTTTGACTTATTGCAGAATAACAACTATTTCGTGGGTCTAGTGGATTAGTCAACTCGAGCTTTACATAGCGGCCTCAATTGAATGTTCTGCGTGCAGAGTTCGTAACACTCTTAGAGCAGTATTATAAAAAATGAGCTATATTTAGATATCCTGTATTTGATATATGACATAACATTCCAAATTTTACCCTATAATCCCTCACAATAAGTATATTGTCCGTGTGGTGAAAAGTGGATAAATTGTACGATCTGTTACCTCTATTCATCTCATGGGTATTGCAAAAGTTGACTAAGGAACCAAACTAAGCAGGACAACACTACTACTAAGAGAAAGAATAGTTGATACAAATTCTATATCAACACATTAGGACAGCGTGGAATAGTAGACCAAAGCTGTTGTTGATGATTATGAATTTAGTTTGTGATATAGCGTTCCAAATTCAATTCTATCTCTTATTCTGAGTTTAAATTTATATTTGTAGTTACCTGTACTGCTGCGCATGGTTTGCGTACTAATTTCATTGGACTCAGATTGTGGAGACTGTGGCGACTCTTCCGTATTCTTTTCGTCTTTATCACTATATATGAAGAACATTTCATTGTTCTTATGTTGAGAGCATGTTGGATTCATTTTACTGCTCACTTTTTCTGTTGGCGAAATATAAAGAATGGACTGCACAATATGAGAACAAGTGTATAGGTGAGATATATGTAGTGAGGCGTTTTGGAGAGATGTAAGTTGAGAATATTAAGGATGTCGCCGTTTTTGTTTATGAAGCACACTAGCTGTACCCTACCACAATTCTCTACATCTAATATCTTTAAACGAGAAATTCTTGTAGGTATATTTATATGTTCAGACATTTTAACACTCAACGCCATCCCAAACTAAGCAGAGCTTGTACTATGGGTACTAGATAACTGATATTAATACTTATATACTTTTTTTGTAAATACATACATATTATACATAGAAAACACCCAAACTCCGAAACAAATATTTGCAGATCATACAAACATTTGGCCCGACTCAGGAATCGAACCCGAGACCTCTTGCACAGCAGTCGCATTCACTACCACTGCGCCACAGAGGCAGTCAAAGATATACATATTATCCGAGTCTCAGAAACGGCTAAAACGATTTTCATGAAGTTTAGTATGCTGGGGGTTTCAGAGGTGATAAATCGATCTAGCTAGGATTAATTTTTAGCAAATTCACCAAAAACTAATACCGAAAAGAGCTGATCGTCCAGGTGCTATGACGATAATTCATTAAAATTTTAGTCAAAAGAAATGACAAACTAAATTTCCTTAAAATATAAGATAAATAATTCTTAATGCAGTTAGTTTATTGTGTCAAAATTTGAGTCAAATCGGTTTCGATTGTTTTGAGTGATTATGTGATTCAGTCACTGAACTAAAACAAATCGGCACATCAATAAAGTAATTTTAATAGTATGAAAACTAGCTTACAAATAAACTCAATGGTCCTTTACTAACCTCCAAGATGTTTTTGTAAATAATCACAGGTACGAAATTAAAATTTTAAAGGTTGGCGTTTATCAGAACCTTCTGGATGTATTGCTGTAATATTTGTAACAAAGTGTTTCTTGCATGAAAACAATATAATCATAATGTCAGTTATTCAAGTGATTCTTAATTTTAGTTTATTTCATAAAATTAGTGTAGATTGTATATATTTCATTATAGATATCTATAATATATGTAAATCACTGCCAAATAACATAAAAAATTTACATAAATTGTTTATCTAACACATGACACTACAGGCACAGATGAAGTAAAAATGTATTTTAAGGTGTCATGTCTTCATGAGGTTATAGAAAAAAAGGTTCATTAAGGTATCTTTACTTTTAATTTTAGTCTTTTCAACTCTATACATAGACGTCTGTTATAAAACTAGCCTAAATCTGTACTAAGTTAGTAACCAGACCGCTGTTAAGTATACTTCTAAATAAATTTATTAAATTAACCCGTCTTGGAAAGCAAAATCGCGACCTAGCTTAGCAGTTAGGAGCTCTTACAAAATATAGGTATTATTAAAAAAATCACAAAGCAGTGACGAAAACTACCGACAGAAGTTAAAACTCAAAACAAACAGTTACTTAAGCTCACTAAAAGCTCCTTACTGCTGAACCTCTTTGCAAAAGAAGTTAAAAAATATAGCTCATGGAAAGCGTTTAGTGATGATGATGCGAGTTCTATGATTTTTGTTCACCCAAAAATTGCTCAGCGCGCATAAAAACTTTTCATTTGAAAAAATAACCTCTTAAATCACAAAAAAAGTTGATAGGCATTTCATTACCTAGAATCTATTTATCTGTATAAACTTTACTATTTCTATTTTTCTGTATGTATATAACTTAATATTTACAGTCCGTCTTCCTATCATTTTTCTGCCTTCCTCTACGTCTTTTTCCGTTCCGTGGGTACCACTCTGTTACTTTTTTGGTCCACTTTCCGTTTGCTGTGCTGCTTTACAGTATGTATGTCATATACTCATATACATACTGTCAAGCAGCTTTTATAACTTCCAGTTAAATAATCAGCCAAACACAATGTTCAATTAATGCTACTGTCAAAGTCGCAGACGAATTTTGTGCTCCGATTAGAAAACCACGGGCAGAAAACTCGGCGAGACTGGCTGTGCTGCGGTGTGCAGCCAATCACACAAGAGCAATGTCCCGCCGCGAGTCCACTATTACGACAGAAAAAACCTAGAGATTATTGCGATATCGTTGCGAGCGAGATAAATCTATGTGTGTTTTAATGTCGTTAACAAGGTAAAATCTCTTTAAATATAGTTTCAGATCGTAATAAATACAATTTAGTCTATTTGTGAGGGAGTTTTAGAGATAAGGTTGATGAAGTAAGCAATGAGTGCTGTAAATAACGTGATTAAAATGGTGTCTAAAATCTGGCATTGCTACAGAAGATTTTAATTTCTTTTTCGAGATACCCACTTAAAAAAATAAATAAAATTAAAACTGTTTTGAGTTGTTCCTAAATCAAAGTAACTATAATTGTTAATGAAGCTACATCGCAACGATATCACTTTTACGCTCTACCATCTGGTTTAAACTTGGACGTTGAAGTTTGATTCACCGGTTCTGGATTCTGTAGCCAGTCACACTAATTGCTGAGTATAATGAGATTGATTGTAATGGACACAGCTGACAACTGCTATACTTTGCTTTTTACAATTCTAATTGGATCGCGTAATTTGACAAGAAAGCCTTCGGTCTGTGTGAGAACTGGACTTGAAACGTTTACCAAGTTTTGCACTATATTTTCTTTTTATGAAGGTCCATTTCCTAATACTCTAGTATTATAGACAATGATGTGAGAAACACTTTTAAAGCCGTATTTAGTATTTATTACCTTTACTTGGTAAAAAATGAAACCACTTCTGCTTTCTGATCGCTTGGATCTTTTAAACTACTTAACGGATTTTAATGCAGTTTATAGCAATAGATACAGCGAGTCAAGAAAAAGGTTTACGTGTTAAATACATGCATATTATAGCAGAGGAAATGTGAGAATTTCAAAGATTTCCGCGCGATTTCGGGATGTGTAGCTTACAAAACTTAGTACCCCTTTTTACGTAAACTGCGCGGACGGAGGAGTATAAAATGTTACACACCTATAGTTTATATAGAGAAGGATTGCACAATGCTAAAACTTTTTAAAATTATGCTTAAAAATACATTAAATTTATATTCCACACACTATCATGCGTATGACAAATATGCATACTAATACATACACAAATCAAACTAATTTCTTCTTCTTTTGATGATACGGCAACCAGCCGGATCTGCTATTTTAGCTGGATCTGCTACTTTTGCCGATATCAAGTCTTTAAGTCTTCGTTGTGATGAAATTAATGATAAAATATGTAAAAAATGTGTATGAGACGAAATGGGGACCGTCTTTCGAAAAACCGATCTCCAAAGTCAAACTAAAACGATGATTATTTTTTGGCTATACTTATACTGAATGTCAAACGTAGCAACGATGATATATATATTAGCGCACGCGACTGCTGTCCATGAGGTCTCGGGCTCGAATCCTGGGTCGGGACAAATGTTTCTATGATCCTAAAAAATATTTATTTCGGAGTTTGGGTGTTTTCTATGTATAGTATGTATGTATTTACAAAAAAAAGTATTTATGTATTGATATCAGTTGTCTAGTAAACATAATACAAGCTCTGCTTAGTTTGGGACTAGATGGTGTTGTGTGTTTAGATGTCCGAAATATTTATTTATTTATTTATTATATCATTGATTACAGAGGTGTAACAGCTTTAGACCCTAAAACCTTAGACCTCTGGGCGACCACTATTATATAATAGGTGTGTATTATAATCATCTTTTGTGACTGTTTAATAAAGTATATTTTGTTAAGTTTGCTAAGTTAGGAAATATAAAAATATAGTATTTGGATGGGCATACGTAGCAATGTTGTACATAATTCTGAGCGGAGGTTTGTATAAAATGTAACATTAGGAACATTATGGTGTGAGTGCTAATTGTGTAAAAATGTTGTTTTCTTTTTATTATTTAAACGACATTACCATAACTGTTTCATGTGTCACGTCAATCTATGCATATCTAGGAAATTTATATAAAAATAGTTACACTTGGGTCAATTCTATTGGATCACAGATACTTATATGTTTATGTTGTGTGTTAATCGAAAACATCGCACTATTAGTGGTGATCGCTATCAGTCGTAGTACTTAAAAGACTGCATTTATTTTTGTTTTATGGGTATTATAAAGTCTTTTGACCTGCATAGCAAAAAATTTAGTTTTCCAAAACAGGAATACCTGAAAACGAATAAAAATACGTTAAGTATATTTTCACCAAACTATCCTTGATTGGAAGGATCAAATCCTTCCATGAAATACCTATTTGTTGAAGCAGTTTAACATGTTAATGTACATAGATCAGATCAGGCTTTGTTAAAGCCAAATATGTATATTATATTTGTCACGTCTTTTGAATTATATCGTTTAATGCAATGATATTTTACATTGAACTAGAAACTTAGTAAGACAATCGTTTGTATAGTATAGAAAAGTACAATTTAATATGTCTTAAGAAACCTAAAATTGTACATCCCTTTTTGACAATATAATACTGTAATCCCTGACAGATCCGTATAATGCCTTAAAGCGACTGGGGTTTGCTTTTAATGTGAACCCAGATCGTGTAAACAAAGATTGTGTTGGCTTCCTACCCCGCCGCCGGCAATAGCTCTAAATTTACAACTTACCAATAATCTATAAAACCAAACATTAATGTTCTGAACAAATTCGCAATTCATTGCGTGCGTATCTAGTTTTTTAGGCATAAGTTCTGTAAACAAGCAGCAATGGAAAGGAAATAGCAGTCACTTTAGAGTTTGTCGTTTCAGTTTCGTAAGATACTTAGTACCGGCAAAGGAATCAAAAAATGGTGTCTCCAATAAAGGACATCATTAATTCCCGGTCGAAGTGATGTCAGGGGATTGGCTGCATTACGGTAATAACGTCTGAGAAAAATAACGGATCAATATCCGTGAGACTTGGATTTTGTGGCTCTCGGAAAATACTATAATCTTGTTTGCGCCTGTCTTATGAATTAATTTAATCTTGAATAAAATATCCATAAGAATAGATACAGTTAGAAAACTATGATTTTGTGTTGTCTAAATATAGCGCATAGGTCGTTTTTGGAACTAAACTTACACTGAGACGTGAGAAAATTTAAATTAATTTATAACTTTAAGATTGGGGTTATGCTTACATTGTTCTAACAAGCTTTGGATTCTTGATGTCAATAAGTAAATCGAATTAAATCCTGTAATCCACCATATCTACTGTTGTGTTTTAAACATAGTTGCGGTGACCAGAATTCTAAGACAGATGATAAAATGCAATTTTTATCATCGATTTGTCACTTATTCTTTAATACTCATTTCTATTGTACAAGAAAATGTTGAAAGCTCAGATAGCTTATAAGACTGATAATTTTACGTATCTTTTATATAAATTGTGTTAAACCATCTGGTAGACCAACTATCCAGAACTTATCTGTAACCGGTGAAACAAGGTCTAAAAGATAGAAAAACAGTTTAACCGTGAAATTTTTACGTTAAACATAAATTTACCAAACTTTTCTTACTCTTATCTCAGACTTAACTAAATCGATATAAGCTAAAAATGTAAAACATTTTTCTTGGATGTTTAAAAAGCGTCGAAAACAATTTCCCAAGTGGACTCCGCCCGGTGCGTCTAAGTATTTCTTTCAAATAATTATCCGACAAAAACATCCCAAGATTCTTGTGGAGTTCGTTAGGATGTTACGGGATCCCTCCCTAAGCAGAATTAATGATTCCCTTTATTGAAAGTTCAATTTTTTGATTAGGAGCCGGGAGGGCGACGCCCTCTCCTACACTGTTTAAACACCGGATAACAGGGCATTTATTTACATTCGGTCAATATTGATGTGATTTATTTTTAAGAATCAGTATATTTCCAATATTTTTATTATAATTTAATAAGCTAAGATGTATTTATTTTTTTATAAAATAAATTACATTCAAATAAGGTACGAAAAAAAATTATATATTGCCTTGCCCCTATTTGTCTTATGTGTTGTAAGAGGTGAAAAGAAAGCAAATTACGCTGAACAACAACATTGCAAAGAGATGGAAAACTTGAATCAAACCCAATTTCAACCTGATTGACCAGCGTGGCGTAGTAGGTAGCACTGCTGGACATAGATCTATCTAAATCTAGCTAAGGAAATGCATATTAACTTCAGCAAACTTTTTTTTTATGGAATAGGTTAGGCAAACGAGCAGACGTATCGCCTGATGGTGAGTGATTACAGCCGCCCATGGACACCCGCAACACTAGAGGCTTCACAATTGCGTTGCCAACCTTAGGGGATGAGACGGGGGATAAGGGAAAGGGTTGTATTATGGGCCTCCGGTATCCTCACTCATTCGGTGAAACACAGCGCAAGCGCTGTTTCACACTGGTTTTCTGTGAGGCCGTGGTATCACTCCGGTCGAGCCGGCCCATTCATGCCGAAGCGTGGCTCTCCCACTGTTAAAGATAAACTGCTTAATTATTAAATTAATGCTGCAATTAAACTGCTAAAGATTGTTGATATGAATCTCTTGTCATCCTTTAAAGAAATGTGATCGAAGGCAATAATAACCTGTTGATAACGACGGGTCTGCTGCCCTAGTAGTCAATGATGTGATCCTCACTCATTATTACCTAATCGTTGTAATCGTTCCAAGGTATTTTATGATAAGATAACTTCATTTTTAGGAATATTCGTCCATAAAATATTTACAACAACTGACTCATGTTCACGCTTAGATGTTTTTATTAATAATTTATTTTTACAATTCGGATAGTTGCAAATGCATGTTTTTAGTTTTTTAAACTACAACTATATACTATAATTATTGGACTTGTTATCAGTATCTATCTATACCCATTAAATAAATGTTAGTTTATAGTTATCTTATAATCTGTTACAACTCAAGATATACCGCTTATAAGGTGGATACAAATAGCAGAGGAGCACGCCAAGTGGCGTAATCTGTTGGCGGGTGAACGGTCCAGTGTCGGTCCGGTCCGGCGGTCACCGGCGACCGGCGAAAATCTAATTTGGTTCTGTAGCCGTCGCTCATTTGTTCAAATTACACCCCACGCCCGCCACCCACTGCGACGTGCTCGAGACGTTTCGAAATATTGCCACATATATACAAATTTTGTATGGTTTTCTTTGAAACATACGTAAATAGAGAATGTCATTGACGAAATATTTTATGGTTATAGATCTATTATGTCATAGGTATAAATATAAATGAATTTACTTGCTCTGCAATTTTTATGAACACTTTTGCATGTTACATTTTTTGAGCGGATGTCTGGTTGAATGGTAAAACTGTAGGAAAGTAAAGTAATTCTACCCGGGTCAGTCAAAGATAGGTGACCATTCTTAACTAATTGAGACCCTTTCACGCATCGTAAAGTACGTCAAACTGTTGGTTTCGTTTGTCGTTATCAATCTTTATGGATAGTTGGAAGTCTTAAAAGCCTAATAACTATCTTTCTATATCGTCTATTACTTGTTTTGTGGAGGTCGGATAGCAGTCGTTCGAAATCACATGTTTTTTTTAATTTAATAGTATCGTAGTAGACATACAACTGACCTAAAAGAATGGACATATAAAATACACCTATTTTCTTCGACCTATTTACATTTTTACAAGAAATATACCATTCTGTATCCCCCTCCCATCCTCCCGCCACCGGTCCTCGGAGAACTCAAACTATTCAACCCTCAGGCACTTCCGATCCTCTCTTTGTTGTCAGCGATCTTTCCGCTCGCCTTTATCAATTGAAATATTCTTTGAAGCGACACATTCTCAAGGGAAACTGCTAATCAATAATTGATGAATTGTTTTGAGATTAATAACATTTTTGGGATCCCATAAACCGTTTTAATATCATTATTATTAATTTAGACATTACAATTTTAGCATTCTAGTAATGGAGAATTAGAAAAGTAAATGCTTTGTAAATAGTGTAAGCAGATTCTTTAAATAAAAATTATTGCTACATTTTGTTATCGGTCACGCCGAGACATGCGTTGGGGCCTTTTTAATAGCACTACCAATCAGCTGTTGCCTCGTTTTATACAGTCATTAGAAATCCAAACGGACAAAAATACGAGATACGTGAGTATAAGTGTTCGTATCTCATTAATCTAAAATGGATTTAATATTAAACGTATACCATTGCCACAGTTTCAATGATTAATATAATGGAGGTAACAAGGGAGGTCACGACAGTAGCCAGGTAGCAAACAGGTGACGTTCACGCTCTACGCTCTAGTGCCCCGTCAGGCGTTACTACGCGACGAGAGTTGCGAAATACATATTATACGCGTATATGTACATACTTTATATGTATGTTGTGTTATATATTCTCCAATTATGATTGTTTGTCCCCCAGAAGATCATTAACATTACACGAGCCTAATACAATAGTTATTCTTGCAAAGTGGGCAAGCGGCAACGCACTCGTGATGCTTTTGGTGTTACGGGTGTCCACGGGCGCTGGTAATCGCTTACCAACAGGCGATACGTCTATTCGTTTGCCCCCTACGCCATAAAAAAACGTTCTCCGCGACACCTGATTATTGCTAGGGAGGAAGTTGATTTAAAAAATGGAATAATGTAGGTTCTTAGGTTGCAAGCAGACGAGCTTTGCGCTGTTAACCTCTGAATTTTTCGCACATCTGGCACACAACACTATTTAACTTCAAACTGAGCAGAGTTAGTACTATGAGAGTTTGATTGCCTGATAGATTATATACATATATTTTTTTTAAATATATAGAAAACTTCCAAATCCCGAAACAAGTATTTGTAGATCATGCTAACATTTCGTCTACGACGTCTTATTATCGTCGCCTTCGTCGCATTTAGCTCGAGACCACAGCAGCAGTCGCATACACTGCCACTACGCCACCACAGACACAGGTAATCAGAACAGATGTTGGACCTAATCTTAATGTTTATAATTTGTTACGGTCCATAAATTATTTTCATATATTCACAAAACGTTTGACGCTTGATATTATTTTTTAGAACTAAATTTCATTTTATAACTTAAACTAGATCTTTTAAAGATGTTAGAAGCTACGAATTTTCTTTTCAAGATTTTGATGAACATATTTAATTTTAAATAACTTTAAGGATTAAAACTAGTCAGATATGAAGAACTGACTATATCAAAGGAGTATTTATTACATCAAAGCGCAGCATATGGATAGAAACAAAAATATTTTTTAAATTGATTAACATATAAAAAAAATCAACAGGATTGAGGACTTCTTTCTTTTTTAAAGTCAAAGTAAAGAGATAAGAGATTATAAGTCAAGAGATTTTTTCGACATTTTAGTAAATTTCCTAAACATGAACCCCGCTAGATCGATTTATCGCTCTCGAAATCCCCTGCATTATACAAGAATTGCTCTAAACGAGCAATTCTTGTAAGGTTTTATTAGGTAGACAGATACCTATTTAAAAAATATGATTCCACTAAAAGATCTAACAGATCCCATTCCGAAAAGACCGGCAACGCACTTGTGACACCTCTGGTGTTGCGGGTGTTCATGGGCGATGGTAATCGCTTACTATTAGGTGATACGCCTGCTTGTTTGCCCCTATTCCAAAAAAAAAAAAGGTTTACAGAATGTCAATTTGGCTAGGGAGGACTATTTTTGCAACAATTTCCTAATAGAGTGCATTAATAATCGAAAAGCATCGATGCTGTAGTATTATTATTAGTCTAATAAGATCACAATCTTGTGCTAAGAAAAATCTATTTTTCTCGGGTGTCCTAACCTCTTTTCCTCAGCCAGTAGCACTACAGTATATTCAGGAGCAAATTAGTAGTCAGTTCGCTGGTGGAACTGAAATGTAATAGCAAGTAGGCGGTATTGGTAAGGGTGGTGCGTGTCGGAGCGTGTATAGTGATTGCTTTACTCTAATGAAGACAGACGAACGCCCGTGCACGACTTGGTTGTTCTCCGCTCTACATATCCACTTAACTAAGTAATAAAGAGTGTGAGCTAAATTTGCAGATGATACTAATACACAACTGCCTATAACTGGCATATTACACAGGTGGGACTTTCCGTAGGCAAATTTATCTTGACACGTGCTATCTATCAAATTATATCTACGTTTGAATTGCAATCAATTTTGCTCTGTATCTGGGATGATTCATGTCAGTTAATTGTATGTTACTAAGCTCTTCCAAAGGGAGTATGGGATAGTATGTATAAGGTCGATGTAACAATACGACATTAAACGAAACCGTGGGCTATTTAAATATGTTGGTTTTCTTTTTTTAATTAATAAAGAAAACGAATATAAGAAAAAGAACTAAATATCTTAAAAATTTTATAACGATTGCCATAGATGTTCATGACAACCGGAATCGAAGGCTTAACGTGCTCTCCGAGGCACGGGCTGGAAAAACCACTATATTCCATACTCCGGGCTACTTTCTTGTAAGAAAAACCCAACAGCAGTCCGACCCGGGAACCGAACCCGAGACCTCTTGATCTCCAGTCGCTTACGCTAACCGCTTGACCAACGTGGCAGTCAAAGTCAAGTTACAAAGTCTTACATATAACTATGTTTTTATGTACATACATATATTATTATAGAATATCTCTACAAATTGATCTCTAAAAATACCTTTAGCTAACTTTAAATATAAAGACTTTTTTTATTAAGTTCTATTCTAATCATGAATCTCATTTTAACTGCCTCGGTGGCGCAGTGGTAGCGTACGTGACTGCTGTCCATGAGGTCTCGAGTTCGAATCCTGGGTCGGACCAAATGTTTGTATGATCTACAAATATTTGATTCGGAGTTTGGATGTTTTCTATGTATAATATGTATGTATTTACAAAAAAAAGTATTTATGTATTCATATCAGTTGTCTAGTACCCATAATACAAGCTCCGTTTAGCTTGGGACTAGATGGCGTTGTGTATTAGATGTCCGAAATATTTAATTATTATTTTTATTATTATTATTATTCTCTTCATTACTTGTATATACATATTAATTACATTTTTAAATACATAAAAAAAACTAATATATATTTAAAAATATAAAAAATAGTAGACCACCGACTTCGGGTACAGGGACCAAGAAACCGGTGGTTAGGGCTCCAAAGAAAGGAACCTCCTGACAATACGAGCCGTGTCAAGAAGGACTGCCTTCTGCATCAGACCCTTGATCCAACCATCTAACGTGAGCCTCTTGAGGTGTTGGTCGAGGCTCTTGGCTATCAATCCGTGAACAGACACAACTATCGGAACAATGATCACCGAATCTACATCCCACATATCGACAATCTCGTGAGATAAATCCAAATATTTCAATTGTTTTCTTTTTCAACTTTCACGAGATTCTCATCATGAGGAACGGCGATGTCGACAATCATTGCGCGGCGCTCTAATCGATCTATTACCACAATATCAGGCTTATTGGCAACAATAGTCCTGTCCGTGATAATAGATCGATCCCAATACAACGTAGCACGACCATTTTCGAGAACTGGGTCGGGCACATACCCGTAGTATGGCACCTCTGAATTCACAAGTTTGTATTTGAGGGCAAGCTGTTGATGTATTATTATTATTATTATTATTATATGTTAATAACCAAATATAAATGTTTTAAAAAAAAGTTAATCTAGGGTTAGGTGGCGTTGTGTGTAAGATGACCGGAATATTATTATATTTTTAAAGTAAAGGTAAATTCAGTTCAGAACATTTTTTTAACTTTAAAATAATATATACAATGAATTTGAAAGCTTCTTAGACACAGAATTATGTAGATTGTTTGAATGTATATATAAATTCGTAACTCTAATTTATTATATACTGTGCTTCTTTGACTTACATTTTTCTAAATGTCCTTACATAATGATAGGTTGAACGAAAAGTATAAGAGTTAATCAATATAAAGTAGCTCCAACATCAATATTTGGCACCACTCCGTCTTATTACGGGCTAACGAGAGTAAACGTTAAAATGGTACAAGATTAACTCAGCTACGTCAAATTCTTGACACTTTTTCAGCCAATTTTAGGAGGACATTTATTTTATCGGTTTGGATCCTGAATAGTTGATTTTTAGAAGATGTATTTATTAAAGGGGAATTATAGCCGGAATATCAGATTTCTTCGAATCATAACGCTATATAAAACGTCTTGCTAGCTTAGATTATGTGGTTATGTGATAAAAACATTAAAAATCTATAAAACTTTAAATACTAACATTTTATTAACAATATAAATACTTTTTTTGTAGTAGCATGGAGATGTTTTGCAATACATGAAGTATGTTACTATTTATTTACAAAAAGTTCAGTGGAATAGTATGCCAAAGTATCAAGAGTATTCATTTTAATGTATTTACTGATATCTACAGTCGCTCAGTAGGCATGTAATGATTAACTGATTATTTACAGAAATTTAAGCGTTGAAGCGGAATTATTTATTTACCAATACTTATTGAGATTATCAATAAAAAATGTGAGAAATTTGAACATTCACGTACATTAATGCAAAAACTATTTATTTTCTTAGGAAGAGAGTAAATATAAGTAGCAAATAAGTTTCTCTATTTAAGAATCTGAACCTCATCTTCATTTATGCAATAATTGTAACTCTTAAGGGAAATTTCCTCGTGGGACAGCCATGCTTGGGCACAAATGGGCCGGCTCGATCGGAGTGATACCACAGCCTCACAGAAAACTGCTGTGAAATAGCGCTTGTACCGTCTTTCACAGGATACAGGAGGCCCATCCCCAAACGCCGGCAACGCACTTGTGACGCCTTTGGTGTTGCGGGTGTACATGGGCGGCGGTAATCGTTTACTATCAGGCGATATGTCTGCTCGTTTGCCCACTATTCTATAAAAAAAGTAAGTACTCAAAAGGTCACTGCTTAAATTGGTGTTACTGAGCTGAAACTAAGTTGTTCACAGTACTTAACTTTGAGATAATTATGTCGTCTGGTATCTATATGATATGACATGAATAATACTAACTGTCTAGACAATATTTACAAATACTTGTATCAAACGAATTGCGTGTTGGTTTTTAAAGGAATATCTGCCAATATATGAATTAAAAAATAAGTTAATAATATTTTGAATCCAATTCTTGGAACCGCTGTTATGTATACCGAAATTATTAGGTAACACTCATAAACATTAATCATTACTGTTTGTTGTGATAATTAAAGAAATAAAATAACTTATCCAAAGCTGTTAAAAGATGTAACTATAACTCGTATGTAATTACACATCTATACCCAAAACGCCATATTCATTAAACCAGACATAAACTATTATAGTTTTACTTTTCATAGTTGTTATCTCGACATCCGACTAAACTTCGCCGATTTCCGCTCTAACATAACAAGATGGGTTTTATTCACCATAACACAAGACCTTCCACGCTCTCACCATTCTCTGGAATCATAGGGATTATTGAGACCTTGTTCGCAAATTGGTAGCTCAAGTTAATGTGGCCGTTAGATATAACAGTGGTAATGCGTTGGGGTGTGTTTTTGCTTTATGCTGCGTGAAATTTTATTGTCGCGGGCCCGGCGGCGTCGCGCCATCCTCGCAACCAAACTATACTTGTATAGAAAAAAAAAACTATAAGTAGCTACACAATATACAATAAAATGTTACATCATAATAACAGATTGATATATATAAATCTCCGTCTTTCTGGAAACGTTACAATACCTTTATTAGTGTTCAAGCCTTACGAACATGATTTGGTAAAATATTTATAAGTTTGAATTTTTGAATACCTTATGTCACGAGTTGTTTTATTATTAATTACCTTATTTATAACAAAGTATATATAATCTAACTTTAATTAGAAAATAATAATAGATGAATACAAGCTCGAGATCATATTTCGTACCTAAAGAAAGAATCTAAAAGATTTATTTCTAAAATATTACTTATTATATAATAGCTTTCGCCTGTGGCTTCGCACGCATTTAATAAAAAATATCCTATGCTACTTCTAATAAGTACCTCCAAGAATACGTGAACAGAGTTTTATGAGTTTCAAGTTCTCACGTGAAAGCGTAACAAACAAACTTTTATTCACGTTTATAATATTAGGTATGATAATGAATTATTTCCTTTGTTAAATTTGTAATTATATTTAAACTAGCTGACTCACGCAACTTAGTCTGTATCTCTGTTCGTCTAAGCGTGATGTTAACTATATTCTACCTTACGCGCGTCAATAAAATACACATTAAAAAAATCAAGAAAGGTAAATAGCTTCAGAATTTTTTTTAAAAATGTTTAATGATACCATACCATTATAGATATTATTTATGAGTTTTTATGTACACAATATCATTCTTATTATAAACAAAGTTTTCTACATGTATCATAATTATATCTATCAAAATAAATACGTATAAAACAGCTAATTTTATTCAAATATGCGCAAGTAGACTTTATACTGGCTATAACAAAAGGGTGGCTCTCAATTTCATGCATTTTTAACGCCGTCAAAAACTGGCAAGGCCCATAATGCTTGCAAATCTACGTATTTGCTTAACATTATCCAAATAAGACAGACACGGTTTTGCCGGACGTCTAACTTGCTAAATGAGAGCCGTACTGAGCAAACAGTGGCAGAGGAGAGAGCGTAATGTAAATAGGTCTAACCTCGCGAATCCGGATCAGACTGAGCCGGAAAAGTCGTCGGTAAGATAGCAAATTCTCTTTATTTTCTTGTACTTAAAATATGTTTTTTTGATGACTTGCTTCCAGTTTTGAATTTTAAAGAAATATGTAAACATAAAATAATTAAACTGTTTTAATGATTTTCAACCAAATAAGGTATATTTCTAAATAGGTATTCTTACTTCCTGCAAATGTATTAAAGCGGATCTATTATCATAGGCATTTTCATCCAGCCAACCTTAGGGTGATGTGGAGCTTGAAATAAATTAATATGTACTACTAAAAACAAAGTTTATTTACAAAAAATGTTTTATAATTGGAGGGTAGTTAAAAAAAGAGGGAATGCAAGTAAAAAAAAATTAAACTTCCTTATTTTAATACTCGTTTATCAAATAACTTACTTGAACTAAAGAAGATCAATTTAAAATCGGATAAGTAGGTGGTATATATGTTAATTTCTTTATTCCAAAATCTATTGAAGAGTCGTGGAAGAAGAAGTTTTATATCTTGCAATATAAAAATAGAAACTAACACCGTGGGAGAGCCACGCTTCGGCATGAATGGGCCGGCTCGACCGGAGTGATACCACGGCCTCACAGAAAACCGGTGTGAAACAGCTCTTACGCTGTGTTTCATCGAGTGAGTGAGGATACCGGAGGCCCATACCCCAATCCAACGCCCCCTATCCCCCTCACCATCCCCTTTCCCCCCAGGCCGCCATAGTGTGGGTCACCATGCTGCATTGTTCTTTGTCGCGTTGAGGATGGTGACCACCACTCTTGGATTCTGCTCATGCTTTCCATCAGGCAGGGCAGAGTCATTTTGGCAGCTTAAATATAAAAAAAAAAAAAATAACAGTTGAACAAGGATAATTCAAGCATACCTAACTACCTTATAGTTAACTCCCAAAGAGTATAGTCATGATCCATCTTAATCCGTGATCGGCATTTTGACATATCTTCAAGATACTGCACTTTTAGAGCTTTAATCCTTCAAGATCACCATCTGTACACGACAGAATAAATACTCAATCGAATATTTTCCAAGTCACTTACTTCGTTAAATCTACAATGAGATTTAATTTAGCCAGCGACGTAGGAGGCTGACGTCATGTGTTTGAATGCTGACTGTGATCGAATGTCCCGGGGGCTCATGCGACGCTGAAAAACCGGCAAGTAATGGTTCTGACAGTTTTTACATTCAAGTTTTTTGTTGGTGACTGTGATGGTTGAGAAACATTGTTATATAAAGAACAGCACCTGAATGACCAAGCTTAGGTCAGTATTTTTTTTTTAAATTAATTCTGTCTATATCGATTTACCGGTACCGAAACCATCTGCACACTAAGTTTTTAATGAAAATCGTTGAAATCGTTTCCGAGTTTCAGATTATATAAATAAATAATCATAAGAATGGCTTGTTTATAGGTATTATTATATAGATGTTTACAGTATATTTGTACTTAATTAGCTGTTAATGTTTACACGTCTTGCTAAGGTAACTTGCTGGAAGGCCACTTCACAATATTATAAAATAGATATTGCCTGGTCGATGCTTTGTTAAATAACGTTTTTCAATGAGTACATCTTGGAATGAATTTTCATATCATACGTAACGAATATTTTTACCTTAAAGATTTGTTGTTCCTTGTGGCTATTACCTATGTCGTTATGTCTTATAGATATTTTCTCATTACAAACATAAAATTAGATAAGTTTAAAGGAGGCGACAAAACTATGTAGAAGACACACAACGTTTGTTTATGAGTAGTACTTGGATGTCTGAGCTTTGTTCGGTAATTGTTTTTTTGGTAAATTTTCGTAAAATCAATCCGAGCTAAGTAAATCGATTAATCGCTCCCAAAACCACCTGCGTATTAAATTTGATTAAAAGCGTCGAAGTCGTTTCCGATATTTAGATTATACTAGTGAAGCTCAGTGATCGAAATTCCATAGTTAATGTATTTTCTGTTTTTTAGCTTTCTGGACTCCTTCTGCACATAAACTAAAATGTGTTAAATTGTGTTTTCCTCCGGTCGCATAATTTTATCAAAAAGGGGTACAGTCTTTTTGCGCGTTGCTAGTATATATAAATACTAGCAATGCGCCCCGAACAACTTATGTTACTTTTAGACGATTTGCGGTTGCATATTTCCGACGTCTTCAACATATGCCATTATATTTTAGCCTTTACACTCATAAATGTCACAAATTATATACGAAAATCTTCCTCAAGAATAGCTCTATCTATTGGTAACAAAGTTAGCCTTTGAGTTTATCGCGACCACACAGACAGACAGACGCGGTGGAGGGCTTTGTTTTATATGTAGTGACTTTGTTTTATACAAGAATAGCATGTTCAAATGTATTAGATAAATAATGGTCATATACTTTATATAGTATTAATCATCTATATATCAGACCGCGAATGAGGATGTCTAACTAATTACAGACGGACAGGCGTATTTACTGAGCATTAGTGGAGATTACTAGCTGTCACCAGAGTTATATCCCGCGAAGCGTGAATTATTGATAATGGCGGGTTACATAGATATATAGTTTGATTCCGGTATTAAATTATATTATTGCTTTAGGCATGTTCCCAATAGGAATAGCTAGCGAACGAGCAAGCAAAATCGTCAGAGGCACTACCTTATATAGTCGGCTTCACTGGTTTTTCATAGACAATTTTTTTGAGTATCTAGTCAACCTTCAAAAGTTTGACTGACAAATCAACGAAAATTAGAATTATAATGTTAATTAGGATTAAACGAAACGAAATTAATTTTGTTGTGATCCATATACTGCATCCACATAATAGTTATATAGTCAAAATAATATATTGAGAATTATGTCATGGACATTATTATAGAAAAAGGATTGTGTGGTTTTATGAAACCACGGTAAAAGTAATTTTTTTTTTCACATGAAAATAATTCAATCTAATAAAGCAAATAAATAACAACATTTACATTAGACACTGACAAAAACAAGCAAATTAGCGTGGAGCACTGGCACACCGTCCGACTGGCCACTGGACACTGGCCGACCGTCACGCGTCACGCGTCACGCGACAAGCGATACACAGACCAAAAAAATTAAGATGATGTAATAAAAGTTTCACTTTAAAATTTAACTAGACCAGCTTTAATGAACAGACCGGTTCTCAGAAATACTCCACAACTGTCACTTTAATAAATAAGAAGGTAGTAAGGATATCAGAGAGAAAATTCAATTAATTATACAAAGTAATGTTCATACTTAACCTTTACCATTAATGATTATAATAATTAGAATTGATATCTTGAAAACGTTGAGTATGGAATCGACCAATCACAGAAGTTGGCTAATTTTACGCGTTGGTGCACTAGCTACGTTTCTTATTGGGAAAACTTGTTCAATCAACGTAAGTAGTGATTTTCCGACCGGACCCCAATCGCTAAGATATCAGAAGCGACTGGATATGGATATGGCATTTTAATTCTATGCTTTAGCCTTATTTAAGTATTTTAGAACACTGATTATTCGTGGTAAATAGAAACATTTGCAATTACGTTATGAATACTAAAGTCAATATAAGTAATAAATAGTTTTCTGTTCTATAGTATTTTAAAATTTAAACTAGTAACAAAATCCTCCTCAGAGCAGGGTGCTTTGGACCAGCGTCGGTATGGTTTTTAATGGAAACACCTTAGACCCCAGGCTCCTGAGTTCCCGATGAGACAAAGATCCAAAGAATTTTAAACCCAGATAATAAAAAAAGTCTACTTACAAATAAATACTGAATTTGAAAGCTAGAAATCGCTACAGTTCTGAATTATCCATCGGGATATTCTCGTTCATTCGATCTTCATCTCAATTGATTGTATGATATAGATTATGTAGTAACTAACTAGTTCAGCGCGTTTACGTAAGATGGCGTTAGATAAAAACTCTGCACCTATTTGAATATTTTTTTTATTCTGTTAGCTTTTCTGAGAACCACTAGGCGTGAAAAGAATTTTTTGAAAGATATTATTTTATATTATTAAAAACATGAAATATTTTAGCTAAGAAATGTCCCTTAGATGTATGTGTTATTTTGCGAGTTGGTAAACTATCTAAATAAATAAATATGTATCTTTCTTTGGCACGCCCTAGAGCTTGAACGGCTTGTCGTATTTTTATATGAGTGGTGTCAATAGATTCGTTTTAGTCGTGAGAGTAAAACTGAATAAAAAAAAAATAAGGATTTTTGGCGCCAAAAAGTAACCTCGAAGTAAACTGATTTTGACAAGTTAAATTGCTATATACTGGTATATAGCAATTTAACCTGGGTGATATCACCCAGGTCAACGAAATAGAATAGACCTTTTTATATCATGTTGTTAATTTATTAATTTAAAACTTAAGATGCCATCTCCACCCACGATCTTCTTCTTAGCTGCAAGAAAGTTATTGAATTAAACGCTTGTCTGGTCCTGGGCATAAATAGCAAGCGAGAAGGAGAGATATTCCCCACTACATTAGGCAATGGCGCAAACAAAGGTTGACGTGTGATTGTGTTGTTTCTTTTTATATCTCATTACATTACTAGACAGTATCTTTTTCGTAGCTATTGAGACTGTAAACAAGGTGACGCTTTTCATGTACAGCTCTGAATAGGAGACTACTAAGTAGTGAACTATAAGTATTAAGAAAGTATGATGACACCTAAATAAACTATCATTATCATTGATCTAGTACCTTTGAACGAGTGATTTTTGTATCAGTATATATATATATATATGTATATATAATTTGAATCTCGGCAACGTGTCCAATGATTTTAATTAAATTTAATAAATATTTAAATAATTTACCGAAAAAGAAACACCGAGCGCAAAGATCGGTTGAATTCAGCGAAGTTCGCATAAAACACAATTATGTTGTATTACGAAGTTGGTCTTAAAAAAAGTAGCCTAAGTTCCTCCTTAGATCATGAGATATCTGCCAGTAAAAATCGGTCCAGACATTCGAGAGATTAGCCAGGATAAATTAACGGACATAGAATAGATAGACAAAAATTGTAAATGTCGAACCTTTGATGTAAGTACCTCGATAAATTTGTACATACTTTCACATGAATTTAGTAAAAAGCTGTTAATTTGAAATTAAAAACCGACACTTAAATGTTCTTTACTTGTATGTATATATAATGAGTAGTGAAGTTCGCGTATGATATCCTAATGTTATACGTATAAACATAACATAACATTACTGTAATGTCCGTAGAGGATTACGCAAAGATCTATTAGACGCTTATGGCTGTAATAGTCTGTAGATATTTGTTCAATAAAGCATTACCACCGTACCAGCGGTACGCATAAGATTAATGAGTTTACTTTATAATTAACATTGCTAAATAGGTACAAAATAATGGCCGCCGTTCGTTATATTTGAGATAATATAAATGCCGCAATTTTTAGAAATTACGAAAATTAAACATATAATTTGTTTACTGGTATAAAAATGGGCTCAGAAATATTTATTTGATTACCACAAAAAACTGTCCAGGTATCTAGACTCCTACAACTTATGCGCCTCTGTGGCTACCACTGCGGTAGCGAATGCGACTGCTGTGCTAGAGGTCTCGGGTTCGATTCCTGAGTCGGACCAAATGTTTGTATGATCTGCAAATATTTGTTTCGGCGTTTGGGTGTTTTCTATGTATAATATGTATGTATTTACAAAAAAAAAGAATATAAGTATTAATATCAGTTGTCTAGTACCCATAGTACAAGCTCTGCTTAGTTTGGGACTAGATGGCGTTGTGTCTGAAATATTTATTATTATTATTATTATGAGTACATTGCCATTTGTTTTAAAATTTCATTTAATATTCCTTGTAGCTGTGTAGTGTAATATTTAGAGATACCTAAATATTTTAGATATATTCTAGATATATTGTATTATTATCAGCAGCGGCATGTTTATAAGGGTTTCCAAAAGTTTTTATCGACATCTACTAAGACTGCGCTTGCACACTCGCACTTCCCACCATTGATCGTGCCAACGTCAGCTATCTTGACCTCACTAATACACAACTCGATAAAGACCACGTATCCCACTTGCGTGAAAAGCTCAAGCGGCTTCCAATCCGATTTCGCCGGAATACTCATATCCTTACCCTTCTGTGTAATATTTTGTTTAATCCATCAACCTCTATTTATCTCAAAGAACGCTTTAAGATCTTTGATGACACATATTTGAAATGACTGAGGTCTTCTGAAAACCTGTGATTGAAAGTACTAACAGACTACCAATTTATATACTCACTCATTTTTCGTAGAAGCTGTATGTTTATGGAATGCATTACCGGTCTCTATTAGACGGGCCCAATCAGTTACTACTTTCAAAACTATGTTATGTGACAAACTATATTATCTGTCTCTCATAATTGGAAACTAATGTATATATTCATGTATGTATGCGAGCTAACATTGATATACCATAAGTATGTTCATATAACTTTATATGTGAAATATAGATCTTTTATTGTATTATTATTTTATTTTATTATTTATTAAGCTTGTAATATGTTATTAAATACGTAAAGACACTTTTTAATGCTTTTCTCCTACTTAAATACCCTGTTTAGTCTAGTTGGCTTAGAGAATTTGCTATGAGCAATAATGCCTATCAATCATCATCATCAATCTAAATCATCAATCAATGTTAATATTAATACGTGAAAAAAACTTTCTTACGAAAATTTAAACAGTTTACATAGCAAATACTAACGCAGAATGCAATTTTTTGTTTCATTATGCAAAAAAAACATTAAATTTTTAAAAATAATATTCCACTCATGCGTATGACACAAACATACACAAATATCCATATAACCTACACAATGATTCTTCTATCTTCTTATTTTCTTGTAAGCACACACACACAAATACACAAATTTTGAAAATTGCAACCGCTTTCGAGAATATAAGTGCCTTTCAAACGTTACTCAACACATTAAAAACACATGTTCCATTGTAATTTCAACATATCTACTTATGTGCAGTATTGCAAATGTAGAAATTAATTTATCTACTCCTTCTTAAGTATTTACAAAAAGGTTAACATGTACTTTAAAAGGCTATGACGGCCCATCAATAAAGTTTCAAACTGTACAAGAACTCCCTTGGGTGAATGTGACCCAAACTACATGTTCTCAGCCATAAGGGTCTAAGGCGGATATCTTAAGTGCCATGAAAGGGCTGAAGCAGGATATTTATATTCCCAATATATCCGAGAGCCGAAGTTTGAACAAGTTGTATGGTTTGTCGTTATTATGAGTGATGCTTGAACAGTTTAGTTTCGAAGGTTTTGAATACTGATTTGATCTATGGGAAGTAAGTGATAGCTAGGACAAATAGTAAACTACAAGTTCGTTTAGTTGCGCTTTAATGTTGTCGTGTGTTACTTCTTCCTTCGTGTCATTTACTACAATTATAAATTTTTGAAATTATACTTCTTTTGGCGCGTTGGGAAAAAAAATATGAGAGTAATTTTTTACGATGCGCACATACCGTCACGAAAAACCGACACCCTGAAGTTAGCTATAATCAACATTTTAGTTTTTCAAATTTTTATCTTGTACATAAGTACAAACACACTTTTTTTAAAAAAGGACAACTCTCTACTCTGTGTATATTCTAGTACCGCGGAGGAATTTATAAGCATGCATGAAACGGACACAAAATAAAAGACAGTAACAAAATTGAAAAATAAATTCTTATACTTCTTAACCACCCACTAAGATCTTATATCTAAAATATGTACCTAAGAGAAATTTATGGAAAGTGATTTTAAGCTTTATAATTTAACTTTCAGTTATTTTACACAGTCATTGATTTAAAACATTACATTCTAATGATTGAAAAAGTAGTGTTAACACAACAACTCACTTCAAGTTTAAAGCATACAAACATATATATGTACATATATATAGGTATAATATTATTCATATCAAATCAACACCTCATAACAGGTACGGTGTGAACGTATGTACGTGACGTAGTACCTGCATACCTATTGACACCTGATGTAGTTCGGCACTGAATCATGCATGCGTTGGGGGGCGCTAGGGGAATGTGAGGCGTGTTAACCGTGACATATTTGCACGTCACCTGTCTAACGGACTGACACACTTGTTTTTTTCTGTACTTTTGTACGAAGACATAGTTGTCAGGAGATACGTTTTTTGTTTTTTTTGAAAGACGGTCTCCATTTCAAGTCCTCCACATTTTTTATATTTTTTATCATCATCGCGACGAACACTCGGAGACTTAGAATATAAGACTTTAAATACCTGACATTGGCAGAAATAGCTGATCCGGCTGGTTGCCATCTCATCAAAAGAAGAAGAAGACATAGTTCTCAAGCAATGTTAAATATGTAACTCGATCTGGCTTTTTCTGTAAAAACATAGAGATTTTAATAAATACAATTGATATTATTATCTATTATTATAGAAAGAGCTGATCACTGTTTCCTTTCTTTCTAACTGTGAAAGGCTATTCGGGATATTATTGTGTTAAATGATATGTAGGTACTCCTGTGCATGCCCAACGGTCATGAGATGTGTATTGTGTTTTCCTTTTAATATCCACTAGATTTTTTTCGAATGCTGTACATTTTTTGTAAGCAATGATTTCAAAGTAACATGTAAAATATAGTAGACAAAGTTTTATCTTCTAACAGTCCAGTAAATCGTTTAAAATAAAGGTAATAATAATAATAGTTCAATGTTTTTGAACAACGATAAATAACTTATCATATAAACTAAATATTCGCATTGTTGCTACCTATGCCTTCTTGAGTTTGGTTGTGAAGACTTCTATTTGGCTCCCTATATGACACCTGGATTGTATGATCATAATTTTTTATACTGTTGGTCTTCCAGTGAAAAACAAATATATAAATAGTCAATAAAATAAAATAGGTCATTCCAAATAATCTAAAATCAAGTCCCAGGTGATTTTCGGTTAGTAACGAATTTTATTCAGCCCTTATTCAAAGTTTCGTTAGTTAAGAACTGAGTTCAGGTATCGATATGTTCCTTCAAATGCGATTTATAAATAACTGTAGAACAGATACGTGAAACTTGTCCGGATATCTTGAGAGCAAGGCAGACGTCGGCGAAGTTTGCCGGCCAACCTCGCGTGTCAACCCACTGATCACGCCAATATTGAACTTACAAAATTAAAGTTGCTTTTATACTATCGAAATATAGACCTTATGGCTAGATGATAAGATATAAGGCTGAAGTAAATAGGTTAAATTCAGATTTTATTACGTCTTGGTATAGGATGGACAATGTGGTTTGATGTATAGATATATTAAGTGAAATCTAAAAGATTACATCTCTGTAAAACTTAATTCAAATTAAAAAAAATTTTTTTGGTCTAAAGTCCCGCTGGTTTCAGGCAGAATTTGAAGAACGATCGGCCCGACTCGTCCGAGGTGATACTACCTTCTCACAGAAGACCTACGTAAAATGACAACACACTTGCTGTCGTTTTGTTGGCGAGTACGAGACCGGAGGCCCTATGATGCTGAGTATCTGAATAGGCCGGCATAGTGTGGGTCACCAAGCTGCATTGTTGCATTGCTTGCATTTGCAATGAATCTCAGATTCCGCTCAAATTTTTGATCAGGCAGAGTAGAGTAATTTTCGCAGGCTCATATCTGTATGTCACGGGCAATCTGTATAATTCAGGTAATCTGTACTGTATCTAGGCAATGTATAAAATACCTGTGTAGTCCAGACAATGTATGAAATATTATTATCCATTACATGCTTTGTTTAGTTATTTTATTTAATCCCTAGGGATCGTAAAGAATACCTACTGACCCACCTAGAATGTGGAAAATGAAAAGACTTTGGTCTCTACATGTTTATTAGTTTTATATTACTATCTAGCTACGTACCACTACCTAGAAACGTGTTCTGTTTCCTTCAACAATCTCTCAAGTCAAATCAACTTTACTCAGAATTATAAAGGCCTAGGTTAGATAAGATCAGTGATCATCCTAGATCTACTCTGTTTTTGTTAAATCATTTGAAATAATTGGGTTTTTTTCTCCTTTTGTCTTCCGCATTAGGAATATATTAGAATGTACAATTAACCACTAGGCTTGAGTGGATTGTTTTTACCTGTTCCCGTAAATAGCACATAACCGGCTGCGCATTAAGCACTGTATAGAATACCTAGGCAAAATATAAAATAAATAATATTTCACACATGTTGTGTATAAACATTGTCTTGGTATTGTACAGAATACCGGATTATACAGATTGCCGCTAACATATGTATAAGATACCTATGGTGCTCCGAAAACGCGTGCTCACATATTTCACGCGTATGACTAATTAAAATAATGTTATATTTTTAGTTAAAATGTAGCGAAAGCGATTTGGAAATTCTTAGATACCCATAGGTATAACCAACTAATCTAAATCTATGATCCAAAGCTTCTGAAGTGTTTCATTTCCAGTTGAGTACCATCGATATTTTACAATATATATTATAACCAATATTTAGTTGGCCCGCTTGGAATGTATTGACGGTCGACGCGGCGTCAGAATCCGTTGGAGCGGCGTGCCTCGCGTGCCGGTGCTATAGATGCTTCGTGATGCCTAGCTATTTAGGATATGTACCGAGGCCAAAATAAAGGAATGCAATGTCACAGCTCGAGATTAACGCTTTATAGACACATTTTATTACTACAATACATGGTAAGACCGCAATTATCTGTCCAAATCGTGATAAACAATAGTAAGCTATATTTTCCTATCTTTTGTTCGACCTTTTAGGACCATAATTGAAATATGTAGTCTTATTTTAGTATTTTTTTAAGTAAAACTATTTGAGTAAATCATTACCAGCCTCTTACTGTCCACTGTGAAACGATAGGCCTCTCCTTAGGTAGGGGGTTTTTAGGGGGAGTAGATAGGGGAGACAAGACGGTAATTATAGGGTTTGTTTTAAGTTTTCTTTCTTTTGAATAAATAAGCGAATAAATTTGACCAAACAATTGGCTTACTGATCAATGGCTACTGTACCTATGCCTTAATGAACAAAAATCACTAGTTAAAGTCAGTAGATCTTTAACCCACTGATTTTTGTTTTCTTCAGTCAGTAATTTACAAAATGAATAATTTATGAAACACTACGGAATAATATTTAGGACCTAACAAAAATAAGCTTTATTAGAAGACTAGCTGACTCGGCAAACGTTGTTTTGCCAATCAAATCAAAAAAATAACAAAAAATATTTAGGCGTAAAAAAAAAGATGTTGGCCGATACTCAGACCTACTTAATTGATATGCACACAAAATTGAATAAAAATTGGTCCAGGAGTTGTTTGGTAACAAACATCGCGACACGAGAATTTTATATAATAGAAGAAGAAGATAATATAGGTATGTATTAGTTTATTAATCATACTAAAAACAAAACAACGAGACTAAACTCAGGACTTATTTCGTATAATACGTAGGTACACATACATCATCATACATAGTCCTGTACCGATTGATCTCAAAATTTGTCACTTTAGCTACTTCAAAGATTGATTTATTACGTCACATTTGTTCCTCTTTTCTTACAAATGCTACTGCAACGTGCCTGCCATGCAGGTTACAACTTCTTCTACAGTACAGTAAAATAAAATTTATTTCAATATTTACGTCACACCGCTCCGTACATGACGTCTCTGTACTGTGTAATAGAATATTATAGACATGTTAGTAGCAAACATGAATATGTAGGCGGCCAGTGTGTTGCTAGTCTGAATTAATAATTAAAAGCGAAAGCTGGCTTAAGAGCTCACTCGGGGCGGGCACTACGACACTTTACCTATATCTATATACGTTACCTATATACCCACGTATATACGTTAGTGAGCTGTCATTTAATATATCTGTATGCGAAATTCAATTATATATATATATAGGTAGATAACCTATATATAGGTACATATATTATCTACAAAGTTTAGGATTGCAAAAACTAAGGTACTATTTCGTCATATGTTTTTGTTTTTATACTTACTTATATAAAATTAAATAAATTAATAAATATACAATGAATTTAGTTCTTAGATACTGCTTTTCATATTAAAACAAGCTGATCCGGCGAACTTTGCACCGCCATATTAATTTTCGTGAAAATTTTCTGAATTACCGGAAAACTTATTTTAGTAAGCCCATATTAACTTCCCGCATGGCCACAGTGTATACCACTAAGCGGGCTAAGAAAATATAACACCTCCAGTTTTCTTTAATGTTATTTTATACAAATCTTCTCCTGATAATGAAAAACACATAAAAAAATCGATCGAAAATTATGCGCGTATATACATTTTTGTGAATCATTTTTTTTTCTATATGTAGTCACGATGTTAAAATATTAAAAGAAAAAATAATAAAACGACCATTATGTTCAAGATCTGTGACAGAAACTGTAACCATACCTTAAGTTACGGTACGTTCTATTTAAGTTTTCTCGATAGCCGGCGAAGAAATCTCAAAAAAGTGAAATAAAGAAAAAAATAGATGAGAAAATCTTTCTCTTCCTTCTGTTATCCTTTAAGAACTTAGTGAAAGCAAAAAACCTAAGCTCTAAAGCTATGCAAATGTACAAAGGTCTTGAGGGTCGGCGGGCTGGAAGGGCACGGGGTGTGTTGAAGGGTGGGAGGGGGTAGTAGCATGGGGGTAGGTGGACAAGGGGCAAGGAGGACAAAATGCCACCGCTATATACTGGACGTTAATCCTTTAATAGCAATCGAGCTGAACGATGTAACGAAATAAGACTCGCTTGTTTTTCTCAAGGGCTTTCCAAGAATTTTTCTTAACATTTTCATGATATAATATCTTTAAAATAAGAGTAATGGATAAAAATTCAGTGTTTCTATGTTGGGAAATTTTTTACCTTCTACAATTCACAAGTTGACTGATTTTCGTTCAATTATACATTATGATATTTCTGGGTACTATTTTAATTTACTATAGTTGAACAAGTTTCAAATTGTTGTATTGAGGATTCGTACTATTTAAGTTTGATGAATAAAACATTTTGCTACTGATGGTAGAACACTAAGGCACAATGAATATATCTTATTACAATAAATCGTTATTATGAGCATTAAACTACTCGTATGTTAAATTATTTCTTAAGCATACTCATATTATATTGATTACAACAATACTTTAAATACATCTAGCGCCATCATCATCATCTTCCTAGCTTTTGTTATTCCCAAATTTAATTGGGGTCGGCTACTAGTTCAACCGGTTTTACCTGAATATCAGTTTTTACACAGAGCTACTGGCATCGGACCTCCGCAAACCTGAGGGTGAACTGAATTCGAAGGTTGAACTAGATGTCAGTATATTTCCGGATGGCGTAAGAAAGCGGTTCCCGGATCCCTCCCGTCTCAGGCGCAGAGTGGCATACCGTGAGGTTTTAGTCGGTTCGATTCCGATACACCGCCCCGCCGCAAACCCCGGTGGGTTGAAGGCCCGAGGGGGATTCAACACGTAAAAAAAAAAACATATAGTATATTTGATTGCGTTGACTTCCCAATACGATTGTTATAGATGTTCATGACAACCGGGACCGACGGTTTAAAGTGCTATCCGAGGCACGGGTGGGTAACAATGCCATCTTCTATATTGCAGGCTGCTATTAAGAATTTCTCGTAAGAAAAACGCAATAGCAGATCGACCCCGGGAATCGAACCCGAGACCTCGACCTCGACCAACGAGGCAATTGATTATTACCTATATTATCTCTAATTAATATATATTGGGTATATCGTCGGTTTTGACTAACAAATGTGGCGTATTGGTAGGTCTTATTGGTACAACAACCGGTCTCAAAAGCAATCAGGGTAGAACAGGCTAGAAATATTAGGTAGACGAGGAGGGGTAGCCACGCAGTATATCATAACACCAACATAACTCATCCACACGCGTGTGTTTATCATTTCTTTGTCCACCCTGGAGATTTATTGAAGCGCTATCTGACGGGACCCTGAGCCTTTAGGCCCTAAGGGGCATACAAAAGCGATAACTCAAGTAAAACTGTTATTTATTTTCGTTATATCTTAAAGATAGAGAATTCATTAACGCTTTCTTAAAATGGCTAAAAATAAAAAAATGTAGGTTGTATGTTTACATTCATATTATGGACGTGATTTATAAAAAAAACAACAGTCTCTTATTTAAAACAGGATGCAGGTATTCAATTCGCCACTTTTACGTTTGTTAATTCAGAACTTTGTTATGTAGGATCGTTTCTTTCTTCGAGAATCTCTATGACAAATTTAATTGAAGGATTGGTGCAGCCAGTGATTAGGATTAGCAGTGAAAACGTTACAAATAGACATACAGGCAGCGTTAATTTTGAATTTTCAATATAAGTGTATTTTCAAATGTAAATCATCTACAATTTGATAACAAAAAACAACTAAAGTCAGTAGTTTGTATGTTCAAAATGTGAAATTTCATTTCGAGGTTCCATAAGTTCCCAATTAATTAATGTTTTAAGAACATTGCCGAGTTTCGGTCGTAATTTAATACTTTGTTGTTGTATTCCGGATAGCTGATTAATTAGTAGGGCTGATATGAAAAGTAGCTCAGTTCGGAGTTTGTTTGACTTAATAAGCGAAGTTCGTACAAAACGTCTTTTTGAGTGAAACTTCTGCGCTTTGATGAGACGAGGGGTTGACGTAGATGTGATTAGATTCTCCTCATGTTCTTTATATAAATTTGGTGTATTTGTTGTATTTTTAACTGTCATTTTAAAGAGATACGAATAAGAGATGAGGTAAATATGAGAAAAGTTTAACTAGCTAGATAGACGTATTTGCAGGCTGTTGGTCAGTATCACAGATCAGGTGTGATGTTGAAAGTAACCCAAAATCGATCAGAGTGGCGTGCAATGGGAGAGGCTTCTATCCAGTAGTAGACTGCGATAGGCTGCGAATGATAATAAAAATTGCGCCAAATTTGGAGCTGAGTGCTGAAAAATTAAGTAAGCTTCAATCCGGCTGTGTTACAGTTACATACAAAGTTTATATTGCAAAGTGGAAAGTTTGTTATGAGAAGGGGTATGTATCAGCTTATTGTAACTCTCAGTTATTTGTAAAACGAATTGGTCAAGATACCATATAGGGTTGTTACTCTAAATTTTAAAAAAATATTACGATGTGGCGACTTCCACATGCAACGCAAAACAGAAAACACTACAGCGCCACCTACCGAAGACACGTCGAACTACGAAGTAACGAAAGAAAATAAGAAACTACCAATCCTGAATTGCGCAATAGAAGTTCTCACGCCGATTTTTTTTAGTTGGGCAGTGGCCCACCAGGCATGATCACCTCACCTGGTCGGAGGATCCTCAATTTGTGTTGGAGGAACATGCAATCCCGTTCCTCCCTAACGATATTAAAGCGTAATACTTTCGTGATGTTTTTATGTTAAACACGTAAAGTTTGTACGGTAAAGTTTGAATTTAAATGAATTATTAGTTATCAGCATCATTTCAAGATTATAAAAACTGTAATAATCGCCAACAAAAATAAAACGCGTTCAGACTATAATATATAACTAAACTCTATGACTTCTTACTAGCCTGTTCCTATCATTGCATTAGAATGACTACAAACAAGCAATATTACTACAAACTTCCTCTTTGGGTAGGTGTATAAACTTTAGCGTACGAACTATCTAACTCTTACTTTACAGCAGTATATTTATTAACAACACACCGCACACGAAATTCCTCGCATCGCCATACCACATGCTTTTAAAGAAAAAGTGACAAATCGCAGCCCTGGGATTGAGTCACTCCAGCATAAATCATACGCGCCCTCCCGTCTAACCCCGGCTTAATATACTGCGAGAAAAAGTAACCCGACCGGCCGGACAAGGGAATACACTTAACACGTTATACTTACACAAGTTTGGGTCCAACCTTATTGAAAAGGTGCCTTTCTAACAAAGTATACGTATATTTTGAAGAAAAGTCTTGGGTTGGTGGGACCATATTAGAAGTTTATATATATATATATATATATATATATAGATGTAGGTGCCTGTGTATGATCTAACGAAGTCATTATTCGAGAAAGAGTATTCGAATTAAACTATTATTTCGTAGTGATAACTTTTAGAATTTCTCAAGATTTGTGTTTACTTTGTGTGTACAGTTCAGTTCAATTAAATGATTGAGCTAAGAATTTTATTACCAGAGTTAACCGGAACCTAAATCTCCTAAATCATCAACCCATAATGTCCCACTGCTGGGCTCGGGTCTCCTCTCAGGAGAGGGTTAAGGCCATACGTCCCCACGCTGGCCAAGTGCGGGTTGGGGACTGGCAAGACAACGTTGTGGCTACGTAATCTTACCGTTGGATGTTTTTAAGCCGCCCTAAGGCCTCCAACTAAGCTTCACGACTGTTATCGTATGATAACAACCGGGACCGACTGCTTAACGTGACCTCCGAATCACGGAGACGCTCATGGTAACATGCCACCAGCGGTCACCCATCCAGGTACTGACCGCGCCGTCGTTGCTTGCCCTCGCTGATTGTTTCTAATCACCGAGTGCAACTGGGCTATGAGCGCCTTCTCTATAAATCTCCTGATTCTGTGGAAACAACTCAAAGGAATTGTACAATGAACAAATGCTACAAGATAGATTTTTCATCTTAAAGAGTTATTGGAGGTTCCCGGAGCTCAATGAAAATCACAAGATGGGTACATCTGTTTGTATGTTTGCCCTTATACCGTTTAAAAACTCGATGCCTATATAACAGTGGTTATTTAATTTTACTTATTTACTTATAACTTTTGCATCAGCGGACTTAATGCCCAGGGCATTCTATACCAGTTAATCTTAGAGTGGTGTAGAAATCTTGTGAATAGGTGTACATACGTTTTGTACTTAACTAAAATATATATAACACAGGATATATAGGTATATATACAAATATATAACCACTTTAGCTATATTTAATTATATAGACAAACAAACATATTTACATTTTTAGTAGAAGTATTCCGGAGAACTAAATTTTTTAGCTTAAAACTGTAACCCTTTATTAAGTTTTGGTTATATCTGCAATGATTTTATGTGTTACCATTTCTTTGTAGCAAAATTATTTTATTTTTTTATATTTACCACGCTTATTCCTTTTATGTAACTATATCAATAAGAAAATAAGACTTTACATTTATTAACTAGCTAAACAATATCTTATTCCATTTTCCACCACAGCAATGTAATCACTTATCTTTTACATAAAAGAGTATCTGCTGATCATTGCATTTGTTTTTGTGATTTAAACTTTTGCGTAATAAACGATTCTATTTCATACCTATAAGTAGGTAGCAGTAGTTTTTAAGTATCAAATACTTGGAAAAAAGGCAAAGCAGAGAAAAAGAGAAGCAACATTGGTTCTCATAAATAGAGCTTCCATCTACAAAACAATGTTTGAGACAAGACTCGGCGTCAGCTGTTGAAATCTTAGAGCAAGAATAATCCATCATTTTCATAGGCATCGTGTGTTCACGGAACAGATTTCAAGCAACATAGACGTATCGCTCAATCCTTTACGTAGGCTGGCGGCACCTCGCGGCCAGAGGCGACAATAAATCAACCCTCGAGGAAATTGCCGACGACGCGACCGGGGCTGAGGCAGGGGAGAGAGGGGACCTTCCCGGGAGGAGGGCGATTTAATTAAATCTTGCATCGAACTCCTGAGGCCTGCCGCCGGCCTAACGAAGGACCATTGTATTTAAATAATGTGTATGCTGACTTTTTGCGTGATCAAATCACGGATGAATGGTCTCTGTAGAGGTCGGTGGTCCAAATTAGATGGGTTTTGTAATCGGAAATGTTGTAATACAATAAATTGGTTTAGGATATAGACAAACGGAACTCGTATACTTATACTACAAATAGAACAGACGAACAAAAAACATGGAGTAATTTTGAGGAGGGCTATATATGTATGGTGGATTACGAAAAACATTAAATTTATCGACTATACTATACATTAAATTAGGGTTTTTATATGCTATTTTTTTAGGTACTTCTATTTTGATAGCCATACTTTGTTTTGGATACTGGTTTAGCGGGAGATATACTATGGCCTCATAGAAAACTGTCATTAAATATTTTTTTCCAAACTATCACAAACGTACAAACAAATTTATTGCTACCACAAAAATCAGTTGTATGATTTGCGTGGGTTTTCTTCACGAGTGATGCATAGTTATTCACCATTATGTTACCAGCTACTCGTTTGGGTTTCATATATATCATAATAAAAATACGCGATAGATTAAAAATATGTCAAAGTGTGTATAATGACATTAAATTGTATTATAATGGTCTTTAAGTATAAGCGATTTGGCAAATATTCAATTGTTATTTTAATTAAACTGGGTGCCCACAGAATAGTACAATACTGTAGGTACAGACATGGGCGCTGAAAGGATTATTTTAGGGGGTTCATCTATACCTACTATTAACCAATATGAAATTTAGAATTATATTAGATCTTTAGTTATAAAATTGCTTTTTTTATGTGAACTAACTATGCCAGGAGGTTGCAAGGCTACCGCCGCATGGCTACAGAGTTTGGTACGTGTGTCATAATTTTATTGCAAATAAAAACATGGACAGTCTGTACATTTCTTACGTAAATACTTCAATATTACACATAGAATTAGGGCAACGAATGAAAACTCGTATAATGTATGTATCCAACCCATGACTTCAGACGGACTGATGATAGGAGCGATCGAATAATTAATCCTCAATAGTCCTAATGAGTTCACTTTTGAATATAGATTACTCTTTAAAAGGTACCGTGGGAGAACCACATTACGGCACGAAGGAGCGATACCATTCCCTGACAGAAAACTGATATGAAACCGCGTTTGTGCTGTGTTTCACCTAGTGAGCAAGGATACCAGTGGCCCTATCCCCCAACCCCTCCACCCCATTTCCCAAAGGCCGGCAACGCACTTCTTACGCCTCTGCTATTACGCGCTTTCGCGTGTCCATGGGCGGCGGTAATCGCTTACCATATAGCGATACGTCTGCTCGTTTGCTCCCTATTCCATAAAAAAGAGTAGCTTTTGTCCTACCATGTCCCACCTATTGCTATCTAACTAATTACAAATCAAACAGGTGAAGTATCCATACCTACTAGTCTCATGAATTTGAAAGTAACTTAGTTTAGCTATCTGTCAGGACATCTGGACATATCTGGACATGGACATACTTTGATTGTTGAGCAAGGACATAGGCTACTTTTTACCGCGAAAACTAACATAAAAGGTAGCTCTTGAGTAAATACCTATCTTATTTGCAAAGCATTACCCAACAAGTTTTAACCATACCTAAAATACCAAACTCGTAAGTAATAATTTAATATGTAACGATGATAAACAGGAAGGCTTTTTGGAATCCGGTATAAATTGAAGATAACCCCAGTTCAACAGGCGGGCCCTTATATTAATTAGCACGAATATTTTGGGGGATATTATTTACGTAATAAGGCCTTATTTACTACCCCCTAAATGAAATATGAGTCATTGAGGAAAATAAGTGCTTAGCACAAACGTTAATACTCACCTCGTTGGTGTTGGGTTTGGTGTTTGGTGTTGGGGTGTGCGGAATTTGTTTCGACGAAATTTTATTTAGCCACTTTTGTTTTACTCGTTTTCTTGTTTATGAAATGATATTAATTATACAATAGGAAGAGGATCTGCACTACACCGTGACCATCAAACATCATATCTTTATAAAAAGAAAGGATAATCATTTATCCTAACGTTCACAGAACAACATATAGTTAAATACAGTATTAAAGAATTGGGCCACAAGCTATTATAATACTCTGTGCGTTGCCAGAATAGGAAACGATCCCTGTTTACTGGAGTTACCCGTAGGACAACATGATCTTAAGATGCAGAGATCTATATAAGTATATAGGTAATATGTGAGTACTATACAAAAAAAAAAATCTTACTCTGCCTATTTTTAGACATTTTCGATAAATTAGACTTATAAATTTTTTACTATTTTGTATATGTATATTGAAGAAGTTCAGAAAGAGATAAAAAGTATTTTCCAAACCCAAGAATCGACTGAAGGTCTCGACTAACAGCTGTAACAGTGTCTTACGGGCTGTGATAGTCTTTTATGATAAGATATCCAGTCTTTTAGTAAGACCACTTCCACGTCCTTCTGATTTTCTGAGCCTTTATTATTTCTAAAATTATTTGCAGTCGGGTACAATTTCAAACGGTTTTACATGAAAGTTGGTTTTTCCACGGAGCTACTATCATCGTATATCCGCCACCTTGAGGAAAAACTGAAGGTTGAATAGTATATTTGAAGATACTGACTTCCCAATTTTTCTAAATGATTACCATAAGTTCTTATGACAACCAGGACCAACAGCTTAACTGACTCTGCGAGGCAAGTATAGAAACTCAGCTCACTTACATAATAAATCTTGTTATAAGAAAAAATCAACAACACTTTGACTGCACGTTGGCTAAGCGGTTTAAGTGGTCGCCGTTCCGCTTCCTACTGCGCCAAATCAAATCGTACATGGGACAACAATGTGTGTGATTCTAAATTGTTGTTCTAAGTCTGGATGTACTTTGTGTCCGTTTCATGTATGTTTGTACAGTCCCCCGCGACACAGCACTGCACCCGAAACCTAATTGTTTAGCATTCGTATACTCTAACCACTAAATTAGGTATGCTAAGCACCTCATTTGACCACTTATATAATAAAAAAAGGATTTTTAAGGAACGATATTAAGTATAGGGATGAATAGTACATGTTTTACATCAATTTAAACAGGTACGTTGTAGGTATTCGTCCCAAACTCCTCGCAACATGTCCTCCTATGAATTGTTAATGCGTACTCAAATCACAATAAGAATTCCGCTTTCAAAGGAAATACTACTAAATACGATATGAGGCGGTGTTCATATAGATGTACCTTTAATATTATATGGGATCATCGATCGAGTTGGTTTGCTATGAGGGTAGGTTGTAGATTTAAGTTTTGTTTCAATCTTAGCAGTAAGAGAATACAAAAGAAACTATTAAATTAAACTTCAATATTGACCTAACCAATGACATCTATCACAAAACTGATGCTAATAACATTTTTAATCTATTTAATACCCTTAAACTAGCAATTCTTATGTATTGTATGTAATCTGAATATTGGAAACCGCTCCAAAGATTTTCATGCATATGCAGGGGATTTCGGAGGCGGTAAATCGATCTAACCAAGATTCATTTAAAAAAAAATAGCGAGGAAAGCTTGATCATGTAAGTAGGTGCTTATTTGTTATTAAGGAAATGCAAAACCTAGATAGTACCTAAACAGTTAAGTATATCGTATGTCCAGCTGTGAATTATCAAAAGTTGTTGATTGTGCTGACCATTTTTATTACGTTATTCGTAACTTCTATTGGAGACTTCTATTCTTCGCTATCAGTCGTCAGTTCATTGCTTATTCTTTTTACTAACGTATCCTCTTTCAAGTAGTCTTTTAATCTAATCTAAATGTACTAATCTAATCTAGATGGATATATGAGAAAAAAATACTAAAAAAATAATGCAAAAAGAAAATAAGGGTAGCGGTGCGCCGTAAACGGAGAGAGTTATAGCACCGTCTGGCTAATATACTCCGTGGTTATAGCGAGGAGCCGTCTTGGTGCGGAGATTGCAAAAATGCATATTACCGCCCAGGCGAGCGCTTGTAGCTCACAATAACTTTCGTTTCCTTGCATATTGGAACGTTACTAGGTGGAATGTATAAACATGAATATATATCTAGACTAGTTTATGCCCGCGGCTGCGCCCGCGTATATGTCGGTTATCGCGGCAAATAGTATAGTAGCCTATGTGTTATTCTGATGTATCAGCTATTTACACAGTAAAGTTTCATCCAAAGCCGTTGAGTAGTTTTTACGTGAAAGAGTAACAAACATCCATCCATACAAACTTTCGCGTTTATAATATTAGTAGGATATATTATGTAATCGTATAAAGCTCAAGTATTTGCATGTTTGGTTAAACGCACTAGTCTCGAGAATTACTGGTTTTAATTGAAAATGGTTTGTTTTGCTGTTAGTTTGGTAGTTTTATCACGGTTGTAGGGCTTGTGGTTAAATGGTGACCAAAGTTTTCAGGTTGAAAAGTTAAGCAATGCTAGTCAGGTGAAACTATTGATTGGTGACCCTTTCTTAACACATATGGTAGCCCACGCTAAGAATGGTACCACATGAATATCTGTGGCAATAATTTGTTATGGGTAGGTAGTGTCCTAAGAATGAAAGGTAAGAATGAAACCCGCAGTAGGAAGTTTATTTTCATACTTAACTCATAAAAGTCATAATTCATACTTATATTTTATTTTATACAAAAGAACGACTACCCATGCTTACCTATAAACACTAACAAATACTTAAATTATAGAGAATAACCACATTATTACAATGTCACTATAAATCGGATCGTATGCTTGTTTGACGATTAAAGTCAGCTCAGATCGAGTGACAAAATGCGCGAGCACTATCCAAATGAAAATGTTAGATAAATGTTATCACAATGGAATAAAGCTGAAAATCGCATGCTTGGACGTCATTTCAATGATCTTGCATTAATCCACGACCGCCTAATCTGAGTTCTTACTTAAAGAGTATTGACCGAAAAAGTTTTTGCCTTTAAAGTAACAAAAACAAAATATTGTGTTTCATAGAGTGACCTAAGGGCTATTTTTAAACCTGGACTTCACTTGCACGAGTTTATGTGCCAGAAAAAGTGTATATGTCACGTGATCTCTTTTCTGTATGAATATGACCTATCCCATATTCTTCAGTAGGTATAGCTACTATACTTTTCCATTTAGGTTAAGCATAAGGAAATGACCGTCTCTACATTTTTTCAGGTAGCCACTTCCATCGACCCGCTGCGGTTTCAGGCGCGCTACTTAATGAAATAGAAATTGGCGGCCTCTCGAAGACTAACTCCTAACCCTCACCCGTCCCTCTCCAGCGAGGGGGAAACGCTCGTTCAAGTGGCGCGCGAAAGAGACAAAAAATATTTATACAAAGTCAAAGACGACTGGCGAGTGGGATAGCTGTATTCATTATGAATATAATGCGGTCGCGACTGTGTCTGTGCGTCTAAACGTACCCCACGCGTGTGTGCGGCGCGCCTTCTATCATGCGGTCGAATCAATATTTCATGTTTGTAGAGCACCGACTTCATTTGGCCTAATACACATTACACAACCATTACGACCAACCTCTAACAAACTATTTTTAAATTTGAATTCGTGTTCCAAATATCCTGGCCAGTTCTTCCAACGAACGTTACACGAATAAATTACGAACCATTCGGCCGTAAATAACCAACCGCAAGTCGTAATTCGAAAAAAGAATGTTCCTGTTACCACGATCGATGACATGAAGTGAACGTCTCGCGATGTGGTTGGTTTGCGGTTAAATGGGCGTGGCTTGTGGTTATATTTACAACTTTTGATTGGTCGATTACTTGACCTTTGCGGTTAGCTCTGTGGTTTCTAAGATTTTCACCCCTGGAAAAATAGGTAGAGGAAAATATATGTTGTGCGTAACTGTGATTGGTGGATCAGGATAATTTTGTGGTTAACCGCGAATCGCTATTCGTTAAGAATATAATGGGATGTGATTGTGGACCCGATAGAATTTGTCCAGTCCCCACGAGGTTTCGCGCCGCTCACTGGCCGCCTGCGGTTACGGGTGTCAATTACCTATGTTATATTTATGTAAACGATCAGCCCCAGCGAATCGCTATCGAGTATAATTCTGCTACGTATTTGGGCACATTATTTAGCTGTATTAGCAAAAACTGTTTGAAAAACTTTTTAGTGATTAGTGACATGACTAACTACCTGTCAAAAAAAGATTGACTTATAGGTGAATCCGCATTAATTTAATTAAGTTTGCATAATGTTTTGTCCATTTCAAAGATGAATATATAATCCTCTTAAAAGCAGAAAAAAAACAAAACAAAATCTCACTGAACAAGATGAGGGCTAAACAAGTATTCATGAATACATTTTTAAAATACATATTTATACGTAGGAGTTCATAAAAAGTTTTAAAAGGCGCCCTCTAACGGTGTCGGTACGAACCAGCTGCTCGGTATTTTTAACAAAACTCCTTCAAGTGCGAACCTTTTGCTTTCTTCGCGTTCTTAAGAAATCCAACTCCTTCTAAGAAAGCTCTTGTACAGAGGACTTACGCACACAACCACAGCCGCACGTCCCCCAAGGAAGAAAACTCTCAATGCGCAAGTCAAAATGTCTAAAGTAACACTTTTGAGCTCGATTGTATCACTTTTCGGTTCTGTACAACTAAATTCTTAAATTCTATTTTCAAAGAAGGCTTATTCAAACGGAGTTTGCATGTCGCATATGTCTTTTTCCAACTTTCAGAAATTTGTTCGTCATTCAAAAATAGCTTTTATTTATAGAAAAAGTTATTCTAAAAGTCACCTTATTGTGACGCGGTACTGAACATTTTCATTTATACAGAATAGAAGAGTTTGTAACAAAAATCGCATAGACACTTTTTGGCATCTTTTCTTGGTCATTGTGTGCGTGAGTATATTTACAGAAGAGTAAAAATGTGTGTTACCGCTGGCGCTAGTGTGTTATCAGTGCGGAAAAGTGCCAGGAGATGGCGTTGCGGGGTTTTGTGGTTGGAAAGGTAATAAATGGCGGCGTTTTGAAACAAGATAGTCGTTTGAAAGATGAGAAAACGCTTTTAGAAGATTAGTTTGAAAACGTGTGAGAAAGATTAATTTAATTATATTGTGTTTGTGTTTCAAAAGTGGGTAAGTGGAAACAGAAGTGGTAGTGTTTTCAATTTAATCTCTCTCTGCTTACGGCTAATGATATAGAGAAAATATATTCTTAGAAAAATAGTATTTTATGTTAAATTAGATGAATAGACTAGTGAAGTATTTAAAGAACGTTATTATATTATGTGCAAGTTTTAGTTAAAATATATAGGAGTTTTCTTTAACATTTATAGTTGAAATCTTTGTAGGTAAAAACTTTGATGAAGATGCTTCGTAAGGCTAATGAACACCTTCTGGACCTGAATCTTAGGCCGTGGGAAAGTCAGGAAGTCAGTATTAGGTATACCATAACTTTCATAAATAGTACCGTTTAAATATATATAATACTATTTATATAATACTTATTTATGAAATATATAGATGTATAGTTTCTATTAGTTCGATTGTCAGGTCGGACTAAATATTTGTATGATCTGCAAGTATTTGTTTCGGAGTTTGAGTGTTTTCTATACAGAAAAAGTAAATTTATATGTATTTATATCAGTTATCTAGTACCCATAATAAATGCTCTGCATAAATAAAAATAAATAAATATTGATCAGACATAACTAGGTATTTTGCATTTCCATCATTCCAGGTTTGAAGTCATTGGATAGAGAGCTTTTCGTAAATATCTAATTCAATTGCCTACTAAGCCCCTGTGGCTTCGTTTTTCTCCCAAAATAAATCAATTTTTCTTGGGCAAGGTCTTTTAATCTTCGCTCTAGGTATAAATAATATCACTATCAATAAATAGTCTTTAACAGACCACTGAATATAGGCCTCTCTTTAGGAGATTTTCGCTTAGGTACTATGTCACGCTGACCAGAAAGACGTGTGGCTGAGTAGAGTTTGATTCAAGTTTTCCCTTTCTTTGCATTCACGTTGTTCTACGTAGATCGTTACTAAAATAATTTAATTAATAATCTAGATTTTTTATTTATAGTACATCTAATTTAAGAGGTACCGTATGACAGTTCTGATAAATTTAAGAAAGATAAGGATTACTATAATATCCGATTTATATTTTTTATCATTAATTCCATCACGACGAAGACTTGAAGACTCGAAGACTTAGAATTGAAGACTTCAAATAATTGACATTGGCAGAAATAGCTGATCCGGCTGATTGCCATATCATCAAAAAAAGAAGAAGATAATGTTCGATTCTCGATGTCACTTCCTTATATTGTAAATCAAATTGTATTTACAGATCTACTTGGATATACTAGACATGTATAATGGTATGCTAGTGTAGTTTACATTTTGCTAAAATAAACAAAACGAGTTTCTTCTCGAGTCCCCGACAGAAACCTCTACGGTTTATATATAGTTAAGAAACAAGTAAAATTATTGAAAAAACCCCGACTGCTTCAATATCTATCATCCCATTTTTATTGTTATTGGATATGAGTTCAATTTATGTATTATGAAATATCTACTAAAAATTTGGCATGGAAAACAGCAAGTTATTAATAAGTTCGTTTATTCGTGCAATATATATATATATACAATCAGTATGATTGTATATTGATATGAAAGTAAATTTAAATACCACAACACTATGGCAAAGGATCTTAACACGTGACTTTGAAATGATGCCTGTAAAAACATCTTTTTTCTTTTCATTTTTAGTTAGGCGTAAAAATTGTACATCTCGTAATAAAGTTAAATAGTTTCATAATCCTATGGTTTTCCGCAAAAAGTTATTGATATTGAATAGAGAAGAGTTACGCCTATACGAAGTTGTTACTTGTTGAAAAGTATAAAACGTCATAAGCTCCTTTTTAGATTATATGGTCTATAGAAAGATATATGTCTTAGATTATTAATATGTCTTTTATTAGTGGGTACTACGTATAGACCTATTTTAAATATTCATGACTTTGTATACACATGCACTCTGCGTAGTTTGAGATCATATTGGCACGTGTCACATATTTTTTTTAAAATTTACATTTCATTTAAATATAGTTCTCATTCTTCAACTTAATTCCTAAAATGTAATAAATTGTCCCATTAAGTCTTACTTTTTTAATATGAAAGTCCCATATTCAGCTATGTAAAGGAGACTAAAACTGTTGTTGGTGGAATTTGGACATTTTAATCATCACCTTACACGAGTGAAGCATGACCAGTCTTCATTAGATTCATCTCACTAAACAAAATATAATTAAAGCCCAAGTTGCTATAATGCTACGCTAATTATGATGAAACGTGTCACCTTATTAGCGTTTAATAACCCTTGAACACCGGTGGAGTGAGGGTCCCTTCGACTTAAATAGTTAGAAAGCTAATGATTCTCGGAAAACTTTGAGTATTACAAAGGTATGATCGAAGGAGATTATAAGGGGAGACGATTAGTGAGAGACATAGTTCCGGTGGAATATCCCTGTGTTAAACTTTAGTTTTAAAATATCGTTATAGTAAAAGGATAAGGATGGGCATTGTGTTCTTTTTAGCTTTGGCGTTATGTGTTAATTGTCTGAAATATTTATTTATTTATTGACTTAAAAAAGAGAGGTTTCATTTATCTTTTTTTTTATTTATGGCCCTGCTACTTTGCCTAATCATAAGCCAAATCCAAGACTGTTTGTTCACTATACTCATTGCGAATACAGACAATGCAACTATGCAATATGATGACCCGAGCCATGGTGTCCTAGTGATACTTTAGCATCATTGTATGTCTAATACTTTTAAATGAGCAATCCTTGTAGAAATATACATACAAATATCAGAATCACGGAAACGAGTCCAATGGTTTGTATGCAGGGGGAGTCGGGGCAAAAAATCGTTCTAGGTAGGATTAATTTTTAGAAAATTTATCAGAAATAAAAATACCAAGGAAAGCTTGGTCTTCCAAGTTCTAAGCCTTATACGTCTTCATTAAAACGTTCGTTTGTTTTTCTGTGTGGTCCTAAATAAAACTAAATTAAAATTTACAGTTTATATTGCTTTAAAGGTGACTTAACCGCGTGTTGTTCCTCCGAATGATTGTTTTGATTGAATTGTTCCATGCCACAGAATCTTATCCCATTCTTGTAACATTCCCAAATATTTAATTTTCGTCCTCATCCAGCTTTTGAAGACTTAACCCAATTTCGATTCTTATGTCTTCCCAACGCTATAAGTTCTTACAAAAAAAAACAAACAATCATGCATTCAACTAATTCAATTTAACGAAGTTAGCAGGTATGAAAAAAGACTAAGAACGTTAATACACGAATGACATGGTGGTTTAAGCGATTGCCTCACCACTCCCCATAGATCTTATAACTCCCGCCCTGGATCCGTCCTTAAAGACAGTCGGACCTCTCCACTAAAAGGAGAAAGAGTAAAATCAAAGAAATTTAAACTAGATGGAATCTTCTATGACTCAAGACATTTTTTTTTTTAATAATTAACAAGTTCTTATCATTAAGGAATTGTGTTTTAATTCAAGAACTTCACGATAACAATCGTACTTGAACATTATATAAATATAAATATTTTCATTTACATAAATATTGACATTTTAACACACAACGCCATCTAGTCCCATACTAAGCAGAGCTTGTACTATTGGTACTAGATAGCTGATATTATTACATGTGTACATTTTTTGTAAATACATACATATTATACATAGAAAACACCCAAACTCCGAAACAAATATTTGCAGATCATACAAAGATTTGGTCCGACCCAGAATTCGAACCCGAGACCTCATGGACAGCAGTCGCGTACGCTGCCACTGCGCCACCGAGGCAGTCGTATATTAACTTTGATTATGTTTACTTGATGTCACTGAATCTGAATCGTTATTAAACAAAAATCACATATATCGGCATTAACTCTCATTGTCCTAAAATGACAATAACAGTAAAGTAATACTCATTTTGTAGTGGCATATCCAAACTATATGGGATACAGGGATCCGCGGGGCAAGGATGGGGGCGAGCGGGGGCAGGATCCGCCGGTAATTTTCTGGACTATTTATTTCTCGTTGGTCACATTACGCCCCGCTATGCTTTAATGTATCTATCCACCCTTATTAAAGTATTCCGTGTTGAATATCGTTCAGTTACAAACAAAACAGTTTTAATTTAAATAGTGCTTTAATGACACTGTTAAATTTTATTGTAGTAAGTTGTAATGGGATTGTCACATTGCTTTGGTAGGTATAGCGAGAAAATTAAGCGGGTTATAAGCCCATGGACATCTGCAGGTCGAAGTCTATGTGTGCCTATATGTAGTCTATATGTATCGCCGGCCCCGAACATCTATTCATCTATCTATTATTCTATAAGCACTTTAAGGAGAAAAAATTTATCCTGGTAATGACTTATTTTCATGAAGCTGTGATACAATTGCTCGAACTAGTCTTTGGTACGTGTGCTGTTAATTTTATTCCCACCATATTCTTTTTTAACCACAACTCCATTGTCGCATTTCACTTCGAGGGATCTTAAAAATGTCGGCTCGACGTCTTAAAAGGTTATATTCGCGCCAATGGTCTCACTAACAGGGATGTGGAAAACCAGGTACAGTGGAAAAGAAGGTGTAAAAAGTAGATCCCAGGCTCCAAAGTAGAAACTTTAAAAGCAACCGGAAACGACGCAAGGATAATGATAATGTTCTCCCTTGTAACATTGAGTTGTTGTAGTGTGGAGGAACGAGTCACATGTCTCTCCAACACAAAGGGAGGATCCTCCGACCAGGCGAGGTGATCATGCTTGGCGGGCCACTGCCCGGCGGTTGAAGTTGGGGTGTTGTATATATGCTAATCGGCGCGAGAACTTCTATTGCACGATTCAGGATTGCTAGTATCTTCTTACAGTAACACTACCACTAATACACTGGCGCTGAAGTATATTTCTGTTGCGCTGTATGTGGATGTCGCCATAGTAGAAATGTTATCATATATCTGGTTGAGATTTTACAATATACAGACGCTAGAGCGTTGTACTCAACGGTCGGTCCAGGTATGAAATTAGATTTGTTTTACATGTGACTAGAAGTTCTATAGAAAACCAAATGTTCAGATGACAATGTTGAATACGCAGTTAGCGAGATAGTTCAATTGCGGGTTGCGAAGCGAATATTTAGGCTGCAAGTGTGTTAATAACGCTTAACGAAACGAACATAGCTATTTTAGTCGAACGTTGACGAAATTGAGTAAACAAAAGTCATCAAAAAATAGGTATTTCTTTTTCTTACTTAGTTTTATACCGTGTAAATTATAGTATTCAGCTGTACCACCGGTTACTTTCGCCGACGTTGTCATAGACGCCCCTGTTGACTAAGCGGTTTTGTGACCGTGACTGCTAAGCCATAGAACGTGGGTCCTATTCCCACCCAAGATACTTAATTGTGTGATTAGCACGATCATTTGTTCTTCATCGGGTGTAGTTTGTTCATTCTTATATTTTAAAAAATCAATCAAAATAAACAAAAATAACTGATACACTATATTCTAGCCTGTTAACATTTTATTCTAAACAAACAAACAAACAACAACCCATAATGTCCCACTGCTGGGCTCGGGTCTCCTCTCAGGAGAGGGTTAAGGCCATACGTCCCCACGCTGGCCTAGTGCGGGTTGGGGACTGGCAGGAATACTTGTGGCTACGTAAATCTTGCCGTTGGATGTTTTTAAGCCGCCCGAAGGCCTCCAACTAAGCTTCACGACTGTTATCGTATGATAAGAACCGGGACCGACTGCTTAACGTGACCTCCGAATCACGGAGACGCTCATGGTAACATGCCACCAGCGGTCACCCATCCAGGTACTGACCGCGCCATCGTTGCTTACCCTCGATGATTGTTTCTAATCACCGAGTGCAACTGGGCTATGAGCGCCT